>PVJI01011631.1:0-55174 GCA_004026765.1 Micronycteris hirsuta | reverse complement strand
AATTAATTTCCTAAAACCACAAAGCAATAAGGCCTCCGGAGAAAGCCCCGGCCCCTCAGAGGAAGAGACAGAGACCGGGAGAGAACCGCACCGACCTCCCGGCAGGAGCCCTGGCTGCGGAAGGGGCGCCCAGCTGCAAACGCAGGGACGAGAGAGACAGAGAGCGGGGTGGGGGGGGGGGGGGGGGCTCTGGTTAAAAAGGAGAGTGTATGCCTTTGAAAGATCGCTTCCTTTGTGTAACAGGTTCCACGCGGAAAATCCATCGCAGGACGTGGCGCAATGGAAAAACGCTGCAGCGTTCGTCTTTACACCGAGATGCCCTCCTCTCCTCCCCCTCCGCGCGCCCCCCCTCGGACGCACCCAGCCCTGCGCCTCCCCCACTCCCCGCGCGCACACACACACAGACCCTTATTATCAGTTGGATCACGTCTGTGCCAAGCAAAGGGTCATTTCAGGTCATCTTATAGATGAAAGGACAGGGAAGTGTGTGTGGAGGAAGGTGCTGGCATTGTCACGCCGCGAGAGAGAAAGAGAGAGAAAGAGAAGAGAGGGAGAGGGAGGAAGAGAGAGAGAGGGAGGGAGGGGGAGAGAGAGAAAAGCTCCAGCATTCCAGCGAGAGCAGAGGGATGACAGAAAGACAAGAAATGGTTCAAAGCATGACAGTGCTACTTTATCTGCAGTGAATTCCTTATGAGAATAAGGGCGTGGCTTCTACCGTGAGCTGTCTGGAGGGTGATGAAAGTTTGGGCTCGTTCTCCCTCAGAGCCTCCGTTTTAACCATTCCTGCAGAGAGACGCGTGGCCCGTGGCGCAGGCCGTGCTCCAGAAGCCAGCGCGGGGTCACTGGGCTGCAGAGGTGCTGGACCCTGGCGGAGGGTCAGGACTCCGCGCCAGGAGGAGGGGCCTGCGGGTTGCGGGGCGGGGAGGTTGGCAATGGCCTTGCAGTTCGGAGAGATGTTTAAAATCAGCAGGATGTGCGGCCTGTGTATTTTGTCTTGTTTCAGTACCAAGCACAAATCTCTGAAAATGAGAAGGCGTAAATGACAAGAAACATTGCATGCATACACGTTTTTTTACAGCGTTTACTGGGTAGCAATGGCCTGCTTTTTTTTTTTTTAAGCAAGTAACTATGTTATGTATTTACCAGCCACTTGAGGCAGACGTGAATGAACAATAATATTTGGAGGATGGTCCTGACTGAAAAACATTCAGTGTATCCAGTCCAGTAAGAATACCATGGTACCATATAGCATATATATACTTCTAGTAATATAATTTTTTGTATCTCACATATGATTGAACACATATTTTAAAATTAACAGTCACAATTGAACAATTGTCTATTTTTCTAAAAGTGACTAAGCTGCTGAATCTCAAGTCCTCTACAAATGTTGCATCTTACTATATTCATTGAAAAATAAGACCTTCTATTTTGATTATTCCTAGTAAATAGCAATTTTGTTTCTCCAGGGGTTTCGTTTGCCAATCAGCCATGATAGACGGTTGGCTGGTGGCTACTGCTTCCCGGGGACCCTATCGGATGAACCCTCATTTCCAGAAGAGCAGCCGTTAGCCATGCAAAGTCCATCCTCCAGGACCTCTCCGTGTTGCTGGCCAAGGAGCCCTGCTCTGGCCACCAGGGCTTCATTTTGCTGAATGCGATGTTCCTGAAATCTCATGGGTATTCTCTACGTCATTTTTAAATATTTCTGTACGCAATATCCCGAACCGGTGGCTCTTCCAGTTACTTCTCTTGTTAATTCTTTAACACAGTCCAGAAGCAGGTTTCTGTAAGTTTTTTTTTAACAGTTTCCAAGAAATTTCTGAAGTTGTTTTATCTGGTCAGAATCTGGCATTTGTGCAGCTGTTAGTGTAGGGAGCTGGCTAGGTATTAACCCAAGAGAAAGGAGAAAACCACTGAGCAGATTTCATTGGGAAATGACAGTCTCACAGACACTCCAGGAATAATAGAATTTGCTCCATCAGGTGAATTAACATCCAAGTGGGCAGGAAAGACCAGTTTTCCAATCACCCCAAGGAACAATAGCCCCTTTCCCTCAGATTAATGGGATTAAGGAGAAAGGCAAGGGGAAATGGTCCTTCTACTGAGAGCATGCGCACCAGCAGCAAAAATGGCCACCATGCAGGGGAGCAGATAACCCTGGAGCAGAGAATGGACAGGGAAAGGGTTAGGGAGAGGCACCAGCATAGCTCCAGGAAGATCAAGGAACAAGATTGCATAGTTTGAAAGAAAGCCTGCTCTCTCCCAAGACCAAGGAAATATAGGGAAGCTTGACAAAAGTCCCAGGCTCCTTCTTTTCAGCAGAGGTGTGGGCCAGAGCACAACCGGGGAACAGAGACTGTGCCAGGTCATGGCATGGCACTGTGGGCCCTGGCTCTGCTGGTCCTGGTGGGCACAGGTGCAGGCCTGTGGCCCCAGAAGCTGGGCTTCCCCCACAGCAAGACGAAGCTGAACCACCTGGTCATGGATGAGACATCGGGCATGGTGTATTTGGGGGCAAGTGGACAATGTCAACAGCTTCTGCTGCTGGATCGACTGGGAAGTTCTGGGTCAAGCACAGCAGCCTTTTCAAGAACACTGTAAAAAATCTTGCACCCATCGCTCAAATCCTCCTACACGTGTGTCCATGAAATTCCTTTCCATCAACAATGCGGATATTTCCAGACTGGTGTTCCTCCAGCAACACAACCCTATTCTTCTGGTATGTGTATTAGTAACCTTTTCTGAAGCATGAGTTTCCCTTCTGTTCTGGAAAAGTAGCTGACAAGCCTTTGCTTGCATGTCTCCAGTCAGGCCCGATTTCTCACTTAGGGACACACTGTCCCTTCTGAAAACAGTATAGGCTGGGGTTGTGCTGCCAGCCAAGCCTGGGGAGGAGGGTCAGCATCATGCAGGCACCACAGGGGCTGCACGGAAGCTGTTTTGTGTTGTGTTGTTGTCGTTGTCGTTGTTGTTGTGTACTCTCTCTACCCAAGAAGACGCCACTGTCTCATTTGAGTTTTTAATTCAGTGCCGTTCCAACAAAGACAATTTTTGTCTATGAATTCTTGCCAAGTGTATTTTACCTTCTTTTCCTTCCCACTGCTGTAATGTCCTGTATTTGCCTCACTAATTTTTCTAAGAAATAAGGCTTTGTTTTTTATTTATTTTATTATCAATTTATTTTTGCAATAACATTGATGCCAACTGCGATCCATCGAGGGAGTGGGAGGTTGGCAATAAATTATTTGCTTTCAGATTTGCAAAGTCTCTTTTTTTTATTTAAAAGGTTTTTTTAAATTTTTTTTAAAGATTTTATTTATTTATTTTAGAGAGAGGGGAAGGGAGGGAGACAGAGAGGGAGAGGAACAGCAATGTATGGTTGCCTCTCACATGGCCCTCACTGGGGACCCGGCCCGCAACCCAGGCATGTGCCCTGACGGGGAATCGAACCGGGACCCTCTGGTTCCCAGACCGCACTCAGTCCACTGAGCTACACCAGCCAGGGCCAGATTTGCAAAGTTTCTTATGTGGAAATTCCCATCCCCACACCATCCTCCATGACCTCTGCTCTGCCTCCTCTTTTTCCAGTAAATTCCTCTCTAGCATCTTCCATTCCTGACACAGCCACAGAAATTCAAGTAGGGAGGCATTTGCATAAAGGCAAGTAGGTAAAGTCAACTGCCATAGTAGTGGCAGTTTGGTGAGAGCCGTCCATTCACTAAGCCATCCTGGCAGAGAGCTCTTTGTAACGAAGCACCTCATGTGATAAACCTGCTAGAAACACCTGCCTCCACTGGCCCGGTCCCCAATTCACACCGTTACAAAAACAGACTCGCTGAAGTTCTAGCAGTTCCCTCATCACAAGAGCTACGTGTTTCCAAAGAAATACTAGTAGTTTTTTTACTGTTGTTATTTTTGTTGTAGTTGTTCATTTCAGATTAATTTTCTTGGCATTTGAAGAAAGTGGACTACCATTTATCTATTTGGGGTGGAAAATAAAGAAGGAGAAAGAAATAATGTCATTTATCTGGTTGGGAAAGAAATCTTGATTTAGACAAAGTCAGTTACTGCCTTACATGTAACTGAACTACTACTAATAAGTGCATGAGGATTGGCTGATTCTTGTACCAATCAGAAAATGTGGACACCCACAAATAATCAGTGAGTTCTCTTTAGGCATTAATCATTTCCAATTGGTTAAATGCACCATGATGGGTCCTCACTGGGTGGCTCAGTTGGTTAAGTGTCATCCCAGTACACAAAGACAGGGTTTGGTCCCTGGTCAGGGCACATACAAAAAAAGAACCAATGAATAAGTGGAACAAAAGGATGTTTCCCTCTCTCTTCCTCTCTCTCTCATTGGTAAATAAAAATAATAAATAAAAATAATAAATGCTCCACGATGAAAGACCCTCAAGGCAAATCTGAGAGCAGGGGCTGGGGCACGCACATGTCACATGAATAAGATGCGATTTCCTTTAATAACCTTGCTGTTGAGCAGCATCAAATCATGAAAATGAGCAAAGCAATAATATCCCTTCATGTTCGTATCTTCCTAGGTCTCCTATAGTCTCACAAGAGCCGTCAGGCTGACTAGAAGTTTTAACAGACTTAAAATACAGTCAGGCATTTCCAAGTGCCTTCCTGGGAAGGGTAAAAGGAAGCAATCTAATATTTTCTAAATAACTAGGTACTTCGCATGAATATACCTAATTTGATCCACACAACAACCCTGTGGGTAAGTATTATTTTTCCCAATGAGGAAACTGACACCCAATCAAGATAAGTACCCAGAGAACACCACTCATCTAACAAAAGAAGGGAAGTTCCCATTTGTTGAGACGGCCCTGTTTGAGAAACCATGATTAGCTTACTACACACAACTTTTAAATAACCCTGTGCTTTGCCTAATACTGTCTCCCCTTATAGATGGAGAAACTGACATTTGGGGAACTTATGTAGCTTCCCCAAAGTCACCATGCTAGTAAATGAAGGAGCCAGAATTCAAACTCACGTCAGCCTGACTCCCAAAACCCATGCTCTTTCGTTACAATCGATGCCTCTAATATTAGCCTGAGAGGGAAGAGAGAAAATTTAGTTCTGAGCCTCGTTCCCAATATAACACTACACAGAATATCTCCTGTCTCTAAGAGGCAGAAAAACTTTCGCTGGTGTGTGTGTGGAGATCGCCCCCGGGAGGGCAGCACTACAGAGTCCCACAGGTCTAGAGGAAAGTGTTTCGGACCGTTTCCTCCAGTGGCTGAATGGATAGGAAAACAAAATCTACTCATATGCTGCCTCCAAAAGACCCACTTCAGACAGAAAGACATACACAGACCAAAGTAAAGGGGCAAAGAAAGGTAAGTCATGCAAATGAAACAAAACACCAAGATAACAATACTTGTATAAGACAAAACAGACTCTAAAACAAGGCCAACTGTAGAAAACAGTATGAAGTTTTCTCAAATAATTAAAAATGCTACTGCCTTATGACCCAAAAATTCCACTTCTGGGAACATGTCCTAAGAAAACTGAAACACTAATTCAAAAGAATAGATGCACCCCTATGTTCACTGCAGTGTTATTTACAATAGCCAGGATTTGGAAGCAGCCCAGGTGCCCGTCGGTGGATGAGCGGGAAAAAAGCTGTGGCACATTTATACAACGGAATATTACTCAATCATAAAAAAAGAAAATCTTGCCTTTTTCAACAGCATGGATGGACCTGGAGAGTATTAAGCTAATTAAAATAAGCCAGTCAGAGAAAAACAAGTACCAGATGATCTCACTTATATGTGGAATCTAATGAACAAAATAAACTAACAAAATAGAAACAAACTCGTACATGCAGAGAACAGACAGACAACTGTCGGAAGGAAGGGAGGTTTGGGGTGAAAAAGGTGAAGGGACTAAGAAAAATCACTCACAGACGCAAACAACAGTGATGTGCTACCAGAGGAAAAGGGGGCGGCGGAGGGAGCAGAGGGTAAAGGGGAGATACATGGTGATGGAAGGAGACTTGACTTGGGGTGGCGAGCGCATAATGCAATATACGGGTGATGAGTTATAGAATTGCACACCTGAAGCCTATGTAATTTTATTAACCAATGTCAACCCAATAGATTTATTAAAATTTTCAAAAACATAATAAAGGCTAAAACAAGAGAAAGAGGAGGATATTTGTGTGTGTGCATTTTTCTTTATTTCTATTATCGACACTATTACAGATGCACCCGTTTTCCCCACTTTGCTCCCCCTTTGCCCCCCCCAGTCCCTGCCCTCCTCCCTCCAGCCATTGCCACTCTGCTGTCTGTGTCCTTGGGTCACACATCCACGTGCTTTGGCTAGTGCCGTCTCCTCCGTTCATTAAGTCCCCCATCTCCCCTCCCACCTGACAGCCATCAGTTTTTCCATGTTGCCATGCCTCTGTCTTTCTTTTGTTCATCAGGTTTTTTGTTACTTAGATTATACATATAAGTGAGATCATGTGTTAATCTTTCTCTGACTGACTTATTTCACTTAGCACAATAATCTCCAGGTCTATCCATGCTGTTGCAAAAGGTAAAATTTTCTTCTTTTCTATAGCTGCATGGTATTCCATTGCATAAATGCACCACAGCTTTTTTATCCACCCACCTACTGATGGGCACTTGGGCCATTTCCAGACTTTGGTGACTGTAAATAACACTGCAATAAACATAGGGGTGCATATGCATTTTCTTTCTAAGTGTTTCAATATTTTTAGGGAATCCAGAAGTGGATCACTGGGTCAAAAGGCAGTTCTATTTTTAATTCTTTGAGGAAATTCCAAACCACTTTTCAAGTGGCTGCGCCAGTCTGCATTCTCATCCACAGTACACCAGGTCTCCCTTTTCTCCACATCCCCACCAGCTCTTGTAGTTTATTGATTTATTGATGGTAGCCATTCTGGCAGGTGTGAGGTGATACCTCATTGTGGTTTTAATTTACATCTCTCAGATGATCGGTGACGCAGCTTATTTTTCACATGTCTATTGGCCATCTGTATGTACTCTCTGGAGAAGTATCTATTCAGGTCTTTTGCTCATTTTTTAATTGGATTTTTTTTGTCTTCCTGGCATTGAGGTGTATAACTTCTTTACATATTTTGGAAATTAACCCTTTATCAGATGTATCATTGGCGAATATGTTCTCCCAGACTGCGGGTTCCTTTTTAACCTTGTTGATGGTTTCTTATGCTGTGCAGAAGGTTTTTAGGCTGATGCAGTCACATGTATTTTTTAAATTTTCCTTATCCTAAGAGATTTATCTGCAAAAATATTGCTATGAGAGATTCCTAAGATTTTACTGCCTATATTTTCTTCTGGGAATTTTATGGTTTTGTGACTGACTTTTAATAAGTTTTATCCATTTTGAATTTATCCTTGTGTGTGGTGTAAGTTGGTAGTACCTGTACAATTTTTCCAACTCCATTTATTGAAGAGACTGTCTTTATTCCATGGGATGCTCTTGCCTCCTCTGTCAAAGTTTAATTGACCATAAAGGAATGGATTTCCTTTAATAATTGGTTCCTGGGCTCTCTATTCTGTTCATCGATCTATATGCCTGTTCTTATGCCAGACTGTTTTGAGTACAATGGCCTTGTAATATAGTTTGATATCAGGTATTGTGATACCTACCTCCAACTTTGTTCTTCCTTCTCAAAATTGCTAAGGCTATTTGGGGTCTTTTTTGGTTCCATATAAAATTTTGGAATATTGATTCTAGATCTACAAAGTATGCCATTGGTATTTTAAGAGGAATTGTACTGAATCTATAGATTATTTTGGGTAGTATGGACATTTTAACAAGTGTGAATGTTTCTGATCCATGAACACGGTATATGATTTCACTTATTTGTATTGTACTCAATTTCTTTCTTCAATGTCCCACAGTTTTCCAAATATAGGTCTTTTACCTCCTTGGCTAAATTTATTTTTAAGTACTTTACTTTTTTGTTGCACTAGGAAATAGAATTGTTTTCTTAGTTTCTCTTGCTAATAGTTCATCGTTGGTGTATAAAAATGCCCTGATTTCTGGATATTAATTATGTATCCTGCTACTTTGCTGAATTTATTTATCAGTTCTAGTAGGGTGGGGTTTTTGTTTTGTTTTGTTTTTTTGGCAGCATCTTTAGGGTTATCTATATTAAGTGTCATTTGACATGCAAATAATGATAGTTTTACTTCCTTTTTTCAAATCAGATGCCTTTTATTTCTCCTTCTTGTCTGATTGCTGTGCCAGGACTTCCAATACTCTGTTGAGTAACAGTGGTGAAAGCAGACATCTCAGTCTTGTTCCTCATCTTAAGGGAAACACTTTCAGTTTTTGCCCATTGAGTATTATTTGACTATAGGTTTTTCATATATAGCTTTTATTATGTTGAGGCATGATTTCTCTATTTCTACTTTGCTGACGGTTTTTTTTATCATAAATGGGTGCTGGATTTTATTGAATGCTTTTTGCCTCTATATGATCACATGACTTTTATCTTTCATTTCATTTATGTGACGTGTCACAACTATTGCTTTGTGAATGTAGCACCATGTTTTCATCCCTGAAATAAATCTCACTTAATTGTGGTGTTTGATCTTTTTAATGTATTGCTGGATCCCCTTTGCTAATATTTTATTGTGGATTTTAGCATCAATGTTCATCAGAGACATTGGCCTATAATTGTCTTCCATCTGGTTTTGGAATTAAGATAATGCTGGCCTCATAAAAAAAAAAAAAAAAGACATGGAATTCTTTCCAAAAAGAGAACATTTTGAAATGGTAAAGGGACCAACCCCAAAAAGGACACAAGCCTTGTAACATTTATGACCCCCCAAAAAAGCACCTGAATATAGCAAATATTGATGGACACAAAGTGGCGCATTTACAATAATACATACAGTAAAATAGGTGACTTTAACACACATCGCCATCAGGAGATAACTCTCCCAGGGAGGAAACAAGAAAACAGACCTAAAATGACAGCCTAGGTCAGGTGGACTGCACTGCATCCCAAAGCACACGGAACATTGTCTGGGATGCACCACACGTGAGGCCGCAAAACCAGTTTCGATAACTTTAAGAAGACTGACACCCTATTAAGGATCTTTTCTCATCACATTGGTGTGAAACTAGAACTCAATTACAAGGAGAAAACTGAAAAACACAAATGCATGGAGGCTATATAACATGCTACTGAACAACACGTGGGTTAAAAATGAGATCTAGGAAGAAATCAAAAGATACCTTCAGACAAACGAATATGAGAACACAACAACCCCGAATTTAAGAGATACAGTGAAAGCAGTCTTAGAAAATAAAAAAAAGTCTCAAATAAACAGTCTAACCACACCCATAAAGGAATGAGAACAAGAAGGGCATACAGAGCCCAAAGTGAGTAGGAAAAAGGAAATACAGTGGTACCTTGGTACTCGTCATTAATCCATTCTGGAACTTGTGAGGCGTGCCGAAACTGATGAGTACCAAGCAAGCAATGAGTGGTGAAGCACATTCTCTTGTGGGGCAACCTCAGGACTCATACAAGTTCTAGCAAGTATGATAAGTCCAAAGCAAACGCCGAGGGCCAGAACTTTTCTTTCTCGTCAAAATGTGATGAGCACAGCGTTTGACAAGTTAAGGAGCTGATGAGTACTGAGGTGTGACTAAAAAAAATCAGAGCAGGAATAAACAGAATAGTCTTAAAAAATAAAAAAATAAAAAAAATCAATAAAACCAAGCGCTAATTTCTTGAAAAAAATCAGCAAAAGTGATAAACCTGTAAACAGACTCATGAAAAAAACCAAGAGGCCCAAATGTATAGAAGGAGAAATAAGAGAAGTCCCTGGGGAGTATCAATGCGAAGATTCCTGGCTTGCCCCTGGAGATGTGGGCCTGGAGCTCAGGAGAGGGATTGCAGTTGGAAGCACACACCTGGGAGCTCTCGGCTTTAAAATACAATGGATGAAGTCACTTCGGCATACCTGAGCGTTTAAACAGAAGGATCCTGGAAGAAAAATTGAGAAAAAAAACTACCTTTCAAGGAATGACTGAGAATTGGGAGTCATCATGGGTAATTGGAAGAACAAGACAGATGGAAGACGTGCAGAAACCTGGTCTAAACAAGGTGGCAAAGAAGTCTATAAAGATGGAACGGAGAACTAGACTGCAGAGGAAAAATAAAGAGCTCCTCAATGCCCTGGATGGGGGGACTGTGGGGGAGACAGGGTAGAGAATGACTCCCAGATTTCCAGCCTGGGGCGCCAGCCGACTGGTTAGGAAGAGGAGGAAGAGCTTAGGTTCTAGAAAGAACTGTTTGACATGCTAGTGGGATATCCACTGAAAGAACCGTGGGCAGTGGGTGTTTGGGAGAACATCTGGATGACAGCCTCGCCTTGGAAGCAGTCAGCATGGAGGTGTGTTTATCATTGGGGGAGAAGGAGAGACGGCTCTAAAGGAGCGATTCACTTGAGATCGGGGCTCCACAAATACGCTCATTTAAGGAACAGCAGGAGGAGTGCCAGCAAAGAAGACTATAAAGGACCTGAGAACAGGGAGAACTGAGTTTGTCCTCTGGAAGAAAGCCTTCTTATCTGCAGTGCGCACAGGGAATATATATACTCCCATCAATTTCCTCAGCTGCTTTCCGCCTTACAAAAGCATAACGATTCCGGCCCTAACTGATGTGGCTCGGACATCATCCTGCAAAGCAAACGTTGCCGGTTCGATTTCCAGTTGGGGCACATGCCTGGGTTGCCAGCCTGGTCCCCGTTTGGGAGGGGTGTGAGAGGCAACTGATTGATGTTTCTCTCTTGCATCGCTGTTTCTCTTTCTCCCCCCCTTTCCCCTCTCTTCAAAAATAAATAAAATCTCTTTAAAAACTCCTAATGATTCCACATACCTTCTAAATTCATCCTAAAGCTTATCAAAGGTCCTAGGATCCATATGGAATTCTTTATAGTTTCTTAACTTGCCTCTTGATAAAAGGCTTTTATGGGCTAAAAGTAGTGGACTATGTAATCCAGAAATGGTTTTAATTTACTTCCATATTTGGAAATACTTCCGTCATTAGGGTTGAGCAGAAACACACTGCGTCCTTCAAACACTGCTCCTCTGTCTTTGCACGGTATTCTGATGGCTCCGCAAGTGGGCCCAGCACTTTCTTACTAATTTAGGTCTAATTGGTTTCAGCCCCCCCAACAGTGCAGGTTGTAAGAGAGGTCAACCCCTCCACTAAAAGTACCTGCCAGCATCAAAGCCTCCACCTCTAAGCAATTCATTACAGAGGGAAGAGCTCTTCACAGCTAAACAAAGTGATTGAACCCCCCTCCCGATTAGCTTCAGAGAAAATATCACAGGGCTGAGAACTCTGTCAAAGCACCAGGTAGCGTTTTATCTTTCCGCGGCCATTCTAGCGTAACACAGTCTTACAAGGACTCACTAAAAACACATTCACTAGCCCGTGTGCTGTGTATTGTTAAGAAAAATTTCAAGTTTTTCAAACGACTGTGACCTCTTGTAGGTGCCACAACCAGGCCTGGATTTATTGTTTTATACCCAGAGAAGGACACAGTGCATATAGATGGTACACAATCAATATTTGTTACACAAATTAATGACTGACTAAAAACAAATAGAGAGGGGAAGGTAGGAAAAAGGCAAGGAAGAAGAAAACATTGATTTGTAGAGTTACTCCAAAAAGTCATAACAAAATAGCATTCGTAATCTTTAAAGTCGGTGAGTCAGCCCACAACCCACAGCTTTGTGACCACAAACAAGTTATTTAATGTCTCTGAGACGTAACTTCTTCTTTCGTCTAACAGGGCCGGCACCTGCACTACGTACTTCAGTGAGTTATGATGAAACCGAATTCATGAATTTGAAATCACTTTGTAAACAGTAAAAGATACGTGTTGCTGTTAAGATTGGTAACTCAATTTATTTTTATTTGTTTCGACTTTATTTTTAAATTATAGTTTACATGCAATATTTTATTTGTTTCGTGTGTACAGGATGGCAGTTAGACAATGAAGTACTTTACAAAGTGGAAAGTGGTCCCCCCAATATCTGAAGTACCTGCCTGGCACCGCATGTAGTTATTACAATATTATTGCCTGTATTTCCTAGGCTGTACTTTATATCCCCATGACTATTTTGTAACTACTGATTTGTAGTTCTTAATCCCTTCACCTTTTTCACCCGGTCTTCCAGCTCTCCTCCCCTCTGGTAACCATGAGTCTGTTCTCCGCATCTATGCATCTATTTCTGTTTTTTGGTTCATTTATTTTGCTTTTTGGATTCAGCTTAAAAGTGAAGTCATATGATATTTGTCTCTCTCTGTCTGGCTTGTTTTTCTTAGTGTAATAGCCCCCAGGCACATCTGTGTTGTGGCAAATGGCAAGATTTCGTTCTTTTTTTATGATTGAGTAATATTCTATTGTGTATACACACCCCTCCTTTCTTATCCCCTCCTCTAATTCTGGGCACTCGGTGTTTCTACGTCTCCCCTATTGTAAATAGCCCTTTAAAGAACATAGGGGTGCATGTATTTTGGGTTTCTTTCTTTATATATATATCCAGAAGTGGAATCTCTGGGTCATAAGACAGATGCATTTTTAATTTTTTGAAGAAACTCCATACTATTTCCATAATGGCTGCACCAGTCTGCATTCCCGCCAACAGTGCACGAGGGGAACCCAACTTTAAATTTTCTCTTGTGCCTGTGGTGCGATCACACTTGAGTGTGGTATAATGAACTTCCGATAAAACTATTGCCACCAGTTTATGACCCAAGTGCACGAAGAAGAATGCCGCCCGGCCCCTGTCCTTCGGGAGCTCACAGGTCAGTGATAAAGACCCATGTGACAACGGAAACTGCCATTTAGGACGTATAAACATGCAATCCGAACTTGCATCAACGAGTGGCTGGCAGTGGTAGGGAAGGAAAATGACTCCGCTGAGCAAGGCAGAGACTCGAAGGGGCTGGGGGAGCGACGCTCGTCCTGGGCTGTAAGGAGCACGAGAAGCCTGCCGGGCAACGGCAGAACAGGCTTCAGGCATCTGACACATTTTCATGAACACAGTGTCCCTGTACGTGTTTTTAACTTTCTTTTCACTCAACATTGTTTTCTACGTTTATCCAGAGACACACGGTGTCTGTGTGTTTTCTGGCTTTATCCTATGTTTGGAAAATTCTGTGATTAAAATTTACTAATATAGTTTTAGGGAAGTACGTGGCGAGGGCAAAGGATATGAGTGGCTGAGAGGTGAGTGTGCTAAAGTGGGCCAGGTTGGGGAAGGTGTTGCATGTGGAAATGAGTACTTTGCCTTTTGTTGTTTGAACAAAAGGGAGTCAATTTAGATTATTAAAAGGATTGGAATGATGGTCATGGCTCTTGTCATTGGGCAGCTGAGTCAAGCCGACTGCAACCGCCCAAGACTTTACCCGCTCACTTCTCACGGCCTCCTCGACGGGCCGTCCCGGTTCTCTGAGGAAACCAGACAAAGAAAGACATCGGAGTCGGAGCGACTATGGGTGCCTCTGATGTACTGAAGCAACCATCACGCTTTCAAGGCCAGTGTGCGCAAGGATCAGGCCTCCACTTCAGAGCGAAGCGGGAGGCGCAAGTGGCCGAGCCAGGCACGCAGAAGTGCTCGTGTGCCCACTCTCCTCCTCCCGCCGTGCCAGCCAGTCGTGCTTGCACCCCCTGGCACCACAGGAGTTTCCGCCCAGCTCCGGGACTGAAGGTCAATTGTGTGTTTCCGTGACAGCAAGTATTTAAAAGAAAAATAAAGAAGTGACAAAATGTGACATGCTATCATTAAGTAATCATAATTTCCTCCCTATATTACGACAGTAGATGTCACTTTCTCATCTGGAAGGCAGGACACATGTAGAAACACCATGTCAAAAGCCTTTTTAGACAAAGACAGAAGGCAGCGAGTTAACGCAGGGCAAAATAGAATATTTTGATGGGTGGCATCCACCCCATTTCCCACCCCCACCTCCCACATGCTCTGATAAAAGTCAGATCTGTGAAGAACTTCAAAGGCGCCCCAGTCTGACAAACAGTAATAAAACAAGAAATTGAAAAAACGTCTATCTCCACCAAAGTGCACAGAGGCGGCGAAGCTGAGAGCGCGGTGAGGGCTCTGTTTTAGCAATCAGCCGACCGCTGCAGCACACTTCCTCCTCTCCTCGCGGGGGCCAAGTCCGCCGCCAGCTGTGAAGCAGTGCACGGTCAGGTCGCAGAGGGCCGCACGGGCCTGGAGTAAGCGACTGCATCTTCTTCCTGGCGGTCGTTCTTCCAGGCGACCCCCACCCCCAACACACAGCCTGCGCCAGCCCAACTGTACTATCAACGGGTCCCTCCCCTCCTTCTTCCAAAGAGAAATATGTGAAGTGCAGAATCAGTCAGTTGGGCTCACCTTCTTTTCTTCTATTTAACGGAGGTTGGGGATTAAGGGGGACATGTAACGAGGAACTAGCTCTGGAATCCAGGACATCTGGCTTCTATTCAGGCCCAAGCACTGACCTTGGGAGCATATTGAAAGCATTTGGCTGTCTCAACCATCTAAAATGAGTCATTTATTTCAGACTCAACAACCAGCCCGAACATATGCTTCCATTTGGAAACAATTGGAAGTGAGACAGAGTTTCTTTTTTTCAGGAGGAAGGTGGAAATAACGCAGGACTATAAGTCAGAAGACTAACCTCCACTCCAACCACTGATCTGACACTTGCTTGAGACAGCTGTGTGATTGCATTTGGCTACCTTAATCTCTCTGCAATTTTAGTTTCTCAGCTACAAAATCATGATGAAATTCCTCTCGCAAGAAGTAATCAAGACGATTAAATGACAACGTATGCTAGGAACCTGGTGCAGTGCCTGGCGAGTGATCACTTTCTTTCTCGGACAAAAGCTTAGCCTTAGTTTATTAACTGGGTGCACACGCATGTCCACCTCGTCCACCTCACACAGCGCTGTGGATAAGGTACATTGAGGTGTTTGATGACTTTAAAGGGCTTGGCAGATATAAGGGATGGCAGTCGGGATCAATATTTTACCAATAATGTGTAATAAGACCAATTCAGGGGAAACTGGAAATGAGACGTCCTAGTCAGTCGCTGGACAGTTGCGTGGCCGGGCTGGTGACCAACACCGTCTCGGCATTCTTCCGTCCACGTTGCTGCCCAGCTTCTCGTTTCTGTGTGAATCTGTCTTCCCCACCATCCCTCTGACTTCTGCTTTCCTGAACACAGCTGAGAAGAAGCCATCCTAGCGGAGTGTCCCTGGAAACATCTGCTCACACACAAGTTGTGTGCATTATCCAAAGCACAGTGAGGGTGGCTGTTTTTTGTCCATCGCAAGCATGTTTTGAAGCCTGGGCAAAGGGTAAGCCTGAGGTGCCTTAACTGCAGCCAATTGGTGGAGCCCAATGTACCCCTATGAGCTTGGCATCAATTTCAGGACATTTCCAAGTTACCAAGCTTCACTTCTCGAATCTCTAAGACTTAGAATCTCTAAGCCCTACCACTAGGGGCCATTTACATGGTGTTTTCAGGGTGTAACACACTTTCACCAACATACCCTCATCCTCACAGTGACCCTGCAGTCATGTACAATATGGCAGAAGAGGAAACCACAACTCGCCCAAGAGGCGTTGCTGAGCTCCTTCGTCGGGACTCTGCCTCCTGCCACAGCTCCCAACCGCAGCAGCTACGACCGTCTCCAGACGCGGAGCAGCAGGCCTTCAGGAACCCAGAGCAAACAAGGACCCAAGAGGAGCCAACATCAGCAGCCCCAGAGGAGCCCTAAAAAACAAAGATGTCACTCAATGGAGACCCTACATGGTCTCAATCAGACAGTCCCAAGAAATTGCCTGCCCGCTGAGGATTCTGGCCAGGTGAAATTAATTCCCATCCTCACCCCTACCGAAATTTTTGCCTGAAACAGAATATCAGCCCTTAAAACTGCGGAGGAAGCAGCAGCCTGCGGTGGGAGTGTCTGGCCTCCAGACCTGGCTGCAGCGCCTTGTATTCTTCCCCCAGACTCTCCACATTTCTGGCTCTGGTTTGGGCCTTGGTCCCTTGGTTCCTCAGCTAGCCCAGGACATTGAATGAAGCCTTTGTCTGACCACCAGCCTCTGAAACGTCCTCACGTCCCAGACAGACACGCACCAGGTCCGATGTCAGCTAACCAACTGAATCTTCGGGAAGGCCTTTATGTATTACTAAAGTGTTGTTGGAGTCCATATGATATTTAGTTCAGTGAAGAAGCAAAGTAAGGATGTATTTCTTTACCTTGATCTAACTTAGATGCCGGCCACTCCTGGGAGCCTTGTTTAAATGCTCCTTCACCCCACTCCGTCCCCAATCTGAGGAGGAGCACTCCCCGTTCCTGCATGGTGCCTCCCTCTTTCTGAGAGACACACCTTTTCCACGGTATCATACGTGTTTCCATGTGTTTCTCTTACTGCTTCTGCCCGTGCGGTAGTCTGCCTCCCGCCACTGCGTCCGTGGTCCCTGGTGCGCTGTCTCTAACAGGGTAAGTGTCCAGTAAATGGTTGATGAATAAATGAATGAATGAATGATGTAAAAAGTACCTCTGGATGACAAGAAGGACAATAGGACATAAAAATGAAAAGTGTTTTAATAATAATAATAATGACATTACATGTTTTAATTTTCTTTTTGTTATTTAGAATAAAGAAAAATAAGACATGCTTCCAAATTTGTTCATAAAGGAAGAATAACACTGACACCTGGTGACAGACATAAAGTGAAGCTGAGGAAGCTTAAACCGCAGAGTTCCTCACTGGCAAGAGCTCCTTCCAAAGCCCCGGCCCAACATTTATATTCACATTTTTTAGTTCTTTTTCTTAGAGTGCCTCCCAAATTACATAAGCCTCAGGCCTCCTAAATTTAGACCTACCTTGCTGAGATCAAAATCCAATACGCAAAGCACTAAAGGAGGAAAACCACAGTATGATCTCACTTACGAATATCAACACAAATAATCCTAAATAAAATTGTGCTCCACCCAGCTGTGTATAAAATTATGGCCCAGTGGATTTTATCTCAGAAATGCAAATACAGTATAATAGTAGAAATGTACTAATGTAACTTATCATAAGAGTTCCAAGGAGAAAAATCATCTATCTTTATATCTCCTGAAAAGCCATTTGTTCAAGTACAGTATTTGTTTTTTATTTTAAAATCTTCTTAGGGATAGATAGATTCTTCTTTAACATAATAAAGGGGCATCTAAGGACTAAAGGACCAAAGTTTCGATGATCTATTGGTGTGTAACAAACCACTCAAAAACAGTAGCTTTAAAACAATACCAATTGCTTATTTTGCTCACAGCCCTGGGTATTGTCTGGGCTCAGCTAGGCAGCCCCTGCCAGGGCCTGTCAGTTACCCATCTGGGCCAGGCCTCCCCAGGGCTTCTGCCTCTCAGTGTGCTCAGGCCGCAGAGATTGAAGCCACTGGGGTCCCTCAGGTCTGTCTCTCTGTCTCTCTCTCTCTCTCAGGCCCTCAGGGGCCTAGGGTTTTTTTACACGACAGCAGAAAGTACCCAGAGTGAGTGCCCAAGTGTTACTGGACAGGCATGAGCCCTCAGGGGGTCTGGCTCAGGCCGGCCTGTCATGGGTGGTCTGGACTCAGTGTAGGAAAGATTTCACCGCACCAATCCGGGGGATTTTGGAGTAGGTTTATTAAGGCTGGGGACAGTGAAACAGGGAAGGGCTTGGAGTAGGAGAAGTAACAGGAAAGAGCCCAGGCGGTGCTCTGCTCTGGCTCCCTAGAAAAGTTAGAGCAAATGAGTGAGCCAAGGAGGGGGGGCTGCTGTTAACTCACCTAGAAGTCAGAGAAAAGGCAGCACTGGGGAGAGGATCCAGAGTGAGCCTGGGTCGAGCTGCCGCTGCCCACCACTCCCCGGGCTGCGAGTCTCCCTAGGAGAAAATAAACCGTTCATGCCCAGGAAGGGGGTGGGCATGCCCTAGGGTGAGCTGGGGCTGCGTCTTTGTTCTCAGGACGTTTTAGATTCTTTCCTGTGGATGAGACTCTTAGGGGAGGGTTTTAGCAGGACATTCAGTAGTTCTTTTAGTTGCATTTTTAATATGCTGATGTGTCGAAAGGAGCACATGGGGGTTGAGGAGTGGTTTTCGGTACACTACCCTGTTTTACTGTTCTCTTGGGTCTCTCTTGTTTTTAACAGGGTTTCTGTTATTTGTTTCTCTGACCTCACTTTCCCTTGCATTCAGCTGGCACAAACGACATTCCTTGGGTCTTTAGTCTCTATTTCCCAGGCTGGGAAGATGTGTGTTCCCTGCTCAGGGAGGGGAGGTACAGGCCGTTCACTTGCAAGTGTCCTTGGTGAGGGGAGGTCAGGTCTCGCGATTCAACAGCCTTCTTCTATAAGTTGCTCCAACTGTGCGGCCTTGTTTGATTTTTGTGTCTCAGTTTCCCCATCCCACTGGCCCAGGAATTTTCCTAGTGTCTCACTATCCTGCCTCACAAGGAGAGAGAAACAGGCACAGCCTTCCCTAATGTCGCCGGGAAAGCCGGCGGAGTGCGCGTCGCTGCACAATGTGCTTCCAGGAGCCCTCCAGCCGATCCAAGTCTGTGGGGAGGAGATGCGGATTCCATCTCTGTGGGAGAGCGTCAAAAATCTGAAAATGGTTCGAAAACTGTCGTGGCATCATACTTAAACAGGAGAGATGGCGGAAGCACTCCCATCCAAGTCAGACACAGAACAAGGGAGCCCAATATTAATTGTGATTTAGCATTTCACGTTGTTCTGGTGTAGAAGTGAGCAAACGTCTTCCGTAAAGTGCGGGGAGTCGGTACTCAAGGCTTTGCCAACCATATTGTCTCTGTCGAAACGACCCCACGGCCGTGGAGATGCCGCGGGGAAGATCTGGACTAACAGGCGTGGCTGGGATCCCACAGAACTTCGCTCACAAATCCAGGGGCGGGCTGCCTTGCGATGGTCTCTGTTTTGGAGTTTCTGGCCAACACTAATTCAGAAGAAGGAATAAGTGTAAATATTGAAAAGGAAGAGATAAAATACGTTCTTTGGCAGATAGTGTTGTAGAAACCTGCAGAGCCCAAGAGAACCCGCTGAAAACCTGTAGCAGGCAGTAGACAGAATGAGCAGAGTAGGAACGACAGGCCCGGTGCTAAAGGTCACCAGGGCAGAGGGGGGCCCGGGGGCCTAGCACATACCATTGCAGGGTGACCTCTCCTCCCCTAGCATGTTGCTGGTCATGTGACCCCCCCCCACCTTCCGCATGGCCAGTCACATGGTAGACCCCCTTAGAGGAGGGACAACGGGGCCGGAGAACAGCCTCCCACACGAGCTCTTACATGACCACTCCCTTGAGCATTAAGCCCTCAGGACAGCGAGGTTCTGGCCCATCAGATAATCTTAGGGACAAAGCCTCGGGCCTGCTGACCACGGAGACAGCGTTCTGGTGGAACTAGAAATACCATCCAGGCCTCAGGTGTGTTTCAGCTCCAGGCCCAGAAAAGCAGCCAAACCAGATGAACAAGGCCACGGCTGCCTCAGGACCCACTGCACTGATGGTCACCACCTCCCCTGGTGCTGACCCATCCGTGGAAAGCATGACCCTGAAAGGTCACACCTGAAAAAGCGGATGCCCGTTCTACTGAGGTCCTCCCCGTGGGCCCTCCCCTGAGAGACAGGACGGAGACCCCCAGGACAGAGGACCCCTGCGTGGCTCTCTCTCTGAGTCACACTGACACCTCTCCTCCCTCCTTCCCCTAGGTGTGTATATCCTTGCTTTCTTTTCCTAAACTCCAAGGGCCCTTTCTTTCCCTCTGTCACTAGTTTCCGGAGCCCATGCAGCTGGCTGGCTGTTTCTTCCAGCTCACATCTTCTACCTCTGTGGTTTTCTAATAAACTGTTGCTTGTATTTGAGCCTTGGCTCTCAATCCTTTCTTAGCCAGAGCTCAAGTACGGAGGGTGCTGAACTGAAGTCCAATCGCCTACCATTCTGGTGCCATTTTGCTGCTGACAAAACTACAACAAACAATAAGAAAATTCAGAAAGATGGATGGGTGCATAATTGGAATATAGAAATCAATACCTGTGATATTATAATACATTAATAAATGTATGCTTGGTGTTCATCCAGGTTGCTGACACAAGAGCTTCTAGAACCCTTGGAGTTTCCTGAATCACAGGGAGGAAGGGAGCATCTTTTATCTGTAATAAGTCCCCGTTAACCATACTTGCATTCATGCTAATGAGGTGACCCTTTGTGGGCCCCTAAATCGCTATAGGATGAGAACCAGCCATGCGATTAGGGGGTTGGAATTTTCATCCTCACCCCGAACCTCAGGAGACAGCAGAGGGGCTGGAGATTGTGTTCATCGCCAATGGCCCAAGAATTAACCAATTATGCCTAGGCGATGGGCCACCACACGCTCCCTAAATGAAGGGGTCAGAGAGCTCCCAAACGGACAGCACACCACGTGCTGGGCGGTGGCCTCACACTCCCCACCCCGGGCCCTGCCCGCTGCACCTCTTCAACTGGCTACTCATTTGTGTCCTTTATCATAAACCTGTAAGAGTAAGTAAACTACTTCCCCTGAATTTCGTGAGTCGGAGTGCAGGGGGCCTGGGACTTGCCACTGGTGCTTGGCGCGGGGCCAGCCCTGCCCGTGCAGTCTGCACGACGCTGGGTAGTCAGTGTCAGAACCAACACCGTTGGTGTCTGGAGTCGGAGGGTCGGTTGTGTGGGAAACCCCACACCTTTGGTGTCAGAAGTGCTGTGAGTAGAAATAAATCAAAACAGCACTCAGAATACAGACACGACAAGATAGCTGCAATAGCAATAGAGGTAAAATACTTGGGAGCATCTCTCACACTCGAAAAGCAAGAAGCATGTATAACCTATGACAAAACCTTAAAACTACTCCTCAGGAACATTCCTGATGCTCCACACTTACTTATGAACATGCAAAACGGTGAAAATGCAAGGTTATACATCACAGTGGTGTCAGAAACAGCAAAATTGTGTGCACAGCAAGCCCAGCGGCAGAGAACTTGTTCATTTACCGCCGGTGCAGGATCCCTCAGAAAAGAATCATGAAGGCCTTTTTGGACTGATGTGGAATACGTTTCAAGATGCATCGTTAATTTAACACATGCAGCACAAAAGGTATTTATAGTCTTCTGCCATTTGTCTAAAAAAGGTGGAGCGAGGGAGTACGTATAAACACACATTTGGGCATTTGCCACAATGTTGGAGGAATGATTTGATACTCATAACACCGTTTTCTTTGAGAAAGGGAAACTGAATCTCTGGGGTCCTGGGATGGAGACCAAGTCTTCACTGAGTTCTTACTTTACCCGTTTTGATTCTTGAACTTTGTGAGTGTGTTAACTATTCAAAAATGAAGTACCACTTAATATTGTACAGACACCTATAGAAATCAAGTGTTTTTAGGTATTTTAAAACTTCTTTGTTGTCATTATTTACTTTTCCTCACAGGCCACCACGCGGTTCAGACTTCGAAGTCACACAGGTCAAAGTGGGCACCAGCCGCTCAGCCCCAGACGGTCTGGGCCCAGACCCCAGCCCTGCCAGGTCCATCTGTGTGGCCCTGAGCCAGTTAATTAACATCTTTGTGCCTCTGTTTCCACGCCTGTAAAACAGCAGTATCTGTAACTCTGTGGTAAAATAACTCGGAAAATCTCTGTTCAAGGCTTTATCCAATGCCTTGATGGCGTTACTATGTAATAAAATTATCCTACAGTGTCTTTCAAGACCAACAGAAGATGGAGGCGACTGTTTCTGGGGATATTTGTTATCTATGCTAGAGAACCATGAAGAGCCTTACACCTGAGCCTGACCTTGCATCTGAGAAACACCGCTGCTGCATTCTCCTAGAGTGTAGGACAGAAGACCTGCCTGACCATGGCAGAGCCAGCTGGTAAATGCAGTGGTTCTCAAACTAGTTTGACAATGGTACCCTGACCTCCAGAAAATCAATGATTTCTCAACAAACTAAAATTATAGCAAAGCTTCTCAAATTTTTCTTTTATTGATTTTTAGAGAGGGGGTAAGAAGGGAGAAAAACATTGATATGAGAGAGAAACATCATAAAGGTCTCTCACACACGTGCAGCCCAGGCACGTGGCCTGACGGGCTATCGAACTGAAGACCTTTTGGTTTGCAGGACAAGGCCCAACCCACTGAGCCACACCAGTCAGGGCGAGCTTCCCACATTTTAATCCTCATACGAATCACCTGCATTTACTCTTAAAATGTGGATTCTGATTCAGAAGATCTGGAATGGGGCCCGAGACTCTTCGTTTCTAACTATTTCCCTGTCGATTCAAATACGGCTGGAGCACAGACCCGCTTTCAGGGTCTATGGCAGCGGCTGTGCAAAGGCTGCCGTGCACCCCACTCCTGTGGACTCCTTCACGTCGAAGGCTCCTCTCGTCTCTCCATTACTCAAGTGCATTGACTTGTCAACTTGTGTTTCACTATGTTTGCATTTTTGCAGGGCAGGTTTTGTTAATTAAAAGTACCAGTCAGCTTACAATGCGGTCAAGGAAAAACAGCCTCTCAGTCAACCCCAACAATAGTGATAGACATCAAAACTTACACCAGTACATAGTGTCCTTCAGATGAAAAACACAGCAACAAATACACTATTTTTAAAGGACATTAGCATGATAACTGTTAATTGGATATTCTCTGTATTTTACAAATCTTAGGATAGCAGACAGAGCTCTGGACTTAGAATTGCTCATTTTTCTGAACTTCAGTTTCTTCATCTGAAAATGAGACAGTACTTCACATATCGGAAAACTAAATAGAAAGATCTTGGCATTTAGTAGTTGACCAATACATTGTTAAAATGGTCATATTACCCAAAGCTATATACAGACTTAATGCAATCCCCACCAACATCTTAATGGCATTTTTCAAAGAAATAAAACAAACAAACCAAAAAATCCTCAAATGTGTATGGAAACATGAAAGACCTCAAATAGCCAAAGGAATCCTGAAAAACACACAAAGCTGCAAGTATCACATTACCTGGCTTAAAATTATACTACAAAGCTACAATCAAAACAGTATGGTACTTACAGAAAAATGGATACACAGACCAATGAAATAGAATTAAAAGCACAGAAATAAACCTACACATATATGAGCCATTGATTTTCCATAAAAGGCCAAAAACATACAATGGAGAAAGTAAAGTCTCTTCAATTAATGATATCGAGAAAACTGGAAATCCATATGTAAAAGATTGAGACTAGACTCCTATCCGACATCACACAAAAAATGAACTCAAAATGGACTAAAAATTTGAATATAAGACCTGAAACAATAAACTACATAGAAGAAAGCATGCATTAAATTTACAGACCTTGAGCTCGGAGGGGTTTTTGTGAACTTAACACCAATGGCAAGGATATAAAGGAAAAATAAATGAATAGGACTACATCAAACTAAGAAGCTCTGTATAGCAAAAGAAATTATCAACAAAACAAAACAAAAAATGCAGCCAGTGAATGGGAGAAGGTATTTGCAAGTGATACCTCTGATGAGGGATTAATATCCATAATACATAAAGAATTCACACAACAACAACAAAACAATTTGATTCAAAAGTGGGCAGAGGGCCAGAACTCTTCTAAGAAAGACATACAAATGGCCGACAGATACATGAAAAGATGGTCAACTGTAGTGGCTCCAATAAAACTGCAAATCAAAACCACAGTGACATGCCACCTCCCACCTGCTGTAACGGCTGCTATCAATAAGACAAGAAATAACAAGCATTGTATGTGGAGGAAAGGAAACCTTTGTACACTGCGGGTGAGAATGTAAATCGGTCCGGCCACTATGGAAAACAGTATGGAGGTTCCTCAAAAAATTAATAATAGATTTCCGGCCAAGATGGAGGTGTAGGTAGACACACTGTGTCTCCTCGCACAACCAAAAGAAGGACAACAACAACTTTAAAAACAAAAAACAACCAGAACTTACAGAAAATACAACTGTACGGAAGTCCGACAACCAAGGAATTAAAGAAGAAACATTCATCCTGACCGGTAGGAGAGGTGGAGACCGGCAGCCAGGTGGAGAGGACTCCCGTTGAGGCGGAGGCTAGTGGACCAAGTGAGGCGGCAGCTTGTGGACTGGGCAGTCCTACATTCGCATGCAGACAAACCGGGAGGAACAACTGGGGATCGTGCTAGACCAAGCAGCCCAGGGTGCCAGCGTGGGGAAATAAAGGCTCAAACCCTCTGATTGAAAACACCTGTGGGGGTGGAGGCGGCAGCAGGAGAAACTCCCAGCCTCACAGAAGAATTCTTTGGAGAGACCCACAGTGTCCTAGAATGTACACAAACCTACCCATCTGGGAATCAGACAGAAGGGTCCAATCGGCTTGTGGGCATTGGGAGAAGTGACTGAAAATAGGCAGAGAGCTGAGCAAGCGCCATTGTTCCCTCTCAGACCCCTCCCCCACATACAGCACCACAATGCAGTGATGTGGGTTGCCTCAACCTGGCAAACACATAAGCCTCTGCCCCTTACTACCGAACAGGCACGTCGAGACCAAAAAAAAAAAAAAAATCCAAATGAAAGGACAGATCAAAGCTACAGAAAAAATAAAACTAAGTGATGAAGAGATAGCCAACCTATCAGATGCACATTTCACAACACTGGTAATCAGGATGCTCACAGGATTGGTTGAATGTGGTTGCAAATTAGAGAAAAAAATGAAAGCTATGAAAAGCGAAATAAAGGAAAATGTAAAGGGAACCAACAATGACAGGAAGGAAACCTGGACTCAAATCAATGGTTTGGAGCAGAAGGAAGAAAGAAACATTCAACCAGAATAGAATGAAGAAACAGAATTCGGAAAAATGAAGTGAGGCTTAGGAGCCTCCAGGACATCTTTAAGTGTTCCAACATCTGAATCATAGGGGTGACAGAAGGAGAAGAGAAAGAGTAAGAAATGGAAAACTTATTTGAACAAATAATGAAGGAGAACTTCCCCAATCTGGCAAAGGAAATAGACTTTCAGGAAGTCCAGGAAGCTCAGAGAGTCCCAAAGAAGTTGGACCCAAGGAAGCACACACCAAGGCACACCATAACTACATTACCCAAGATTAAAGATACGGAGAAAATCTTAAAAGCAGCAAGAGAAAAGGAGACAGTTACCAACAAAGGAGTTCCCATAAGACTACCAGCTGATTTCTCTAAATGTCTCTGCCCCTCCTACCAGTCTGGATGAATGTTTCTTCTTTAACTCCTTGGTAGTTGGATTTCCATACAGTTCTTTCAGGACTTCTTTGGCAAGAAGGGGCTGGAAGGAAGTATTCAAAGTCATGAAAGGCAAGGACCTCCATCCAAGATGACTCTATTCAGCAAAGCTATCATTTAGAATGGAAGGGCAGATAAAGTGTTTCCCAGATATGGTCAAATTAAAGGAGTTCATCATCACCCAGCCTTTATTATATGAAATGTTAAAGGGACTCATCTACAGAAAAGAAGATTAAAAATATGAACAGTAAAATGACAACAAACTCACAGCTATTGACCACACCTAAACAAAAAAACAAAAAAACTAAGCAAACGACTAGAACAGAATCACAGAAATGGAGATCACATGGAGGATTATCAGTGGGGGAATGGGATGGAGAGAGGGGGAAAGTTACAGAGAATAAGTAGAATAAATGGTAGGTACAAAACAGACAGGGGGAGGTTAAGAATAGTATAGGAAATGGAGAAGCCAAAGAACTTATATGTATGATCCATGGACACGAACTAAAGTGGGGGGGAATGCGGGTGGGAGGGGGTGTGCTGGGCAGACTGGAATAAAGGGGGGAATGGGACAACTGTAATAGCATAGTCAATAAGGTATATTTTTAAAAAATAATAATAGATATACCATATGGCCTAGCTATCACTTTTCTGGGTATCTACCAAAAATTTTTGAAAACACTTATTTATAAAGCTATAAGCACCCCTATGTTCATTGCAGCATTATTTACAATAGCCAAGACATGGAAACAACCTAATTGTATAAAGAAGGTGTGAGATCACACACACACACACGCGCGCGCGCACAGTTATATGCAATGGAGTACTACTCAGCTATAAGAAAATATGAAATATTGCCATTTGCAACAACATAGATGGGTCTTCAGAGTTATTATGCTAAATTAAATCAGAAAAGGACAAGAACCATATGATTTCACTCATATTTGGGATAGAAAACAAAAAAGCAACAAGCAAACAACAATCAAACTCATAGACACAGACAACAGTATGACGGTTACCATGGGGGAAGGGGAGTAGGAATTTAATAAGAAAGAACGGAATGAAGGGAATCAAATAATCTCTGGTGAGGAAGGAAATTTGACTTTGGATGGGGAGTATGCAATTAAGTACACAGATGTCATATTATAGTGTTGTACATCTGAAATTTATATGTTGTTAACCAATGCTTCTCTAAGAACGTTAATAAAATGCTTTAAAGCAATTTTATTTTTCCTAATGTGAGGCACATAGTAATGCATTTGATGCATTTGATGTCCTGATAGGTATATTTCATAAACACTGTTTTTATGTTTTATTCTACTGGTGAGGAAAATGAGGTACTGCAATCCCCCCATTCAATCTGACACTAACTCTACTCAGTTATCACACCCCCCAGATCAAGGGGCACAGTCCCCAAGACACGGCCCTCACCTTGGATGCCAGCCACATGGATGCTGCATGATAGCGCATTATGAACTTCATAAAATGACTAAATGTAACAAGTGGTGAGCGCTCACGCATTATTTCCACAACAAAAATTAAGAGACAAGTGAACCAAAGAAACACATGTTACCACAGTAAGTCACTGTGATAATACAAGAGAATAATTTATTGCCAAACCTTGAAAGGACGGAAAAAATGTAGAAGACCCACAGGAATATCTAAGACTCAGGAACTGTGACATGACAAAATTTTTAAAAGAGAATATTTTGTTAAAAATGCCACTAAAAGACCATTTTGAATATGAATATGAATATTCCCTGTGTTGACTATTTCAGAGACCCCAGGTATGTATAAATGATTTAAACTAATCGTACAAAGTGTTTTAGACTTTTGGTTCCCAAATATCAGTCTTCAGACTGATGCCAAAGCTTCGTAAATTTTTCACCTCTTTGTAACAAAATTATAAAAGGAAGAAAAATGTAATAATAGCAATATCAATCTAAATATTCATTTTAAAGGGCTGCCCTTTTTTCTGAGAAAACATTGGGAATTATTGGTCCTTAAATGTAAGATGATGGTAACAATGGATACTAAATGTGTGTGTGTGTGTGTGTGTACACACAAAATAAAAAGTTGGCAACCACACATTGGTTTTACTTATTTATTCAGGGTTTCTGTGGGCCTTTTTTAAACTTTTGCTTGATTGTTTCTTGTTTTATACAGCAGAGCCTTGAAAAAAGTTATTTCATAAAGAACAAACTGACAGTAACCAGAGGGGAGAGGGATAACGGGGGAAATAGGGGGAGGGTCCCCAAGGAACATGGATAAAGGACACCCGGACAAAGCCAAAGGGGGTGGGAGGCGGGGATGGGGGGGCAGGTGCAAAACGGAGTCAACTGTACTTGAACAACAATTTAAAAAAAGACAAAAAAAAAAGCAAAATCAAATTAAATTTAAAAAATAAAAAATTATTAAATAAAAAAGTCATTTCAGTCACTGACATTTCGTTATAACATTGATGCGATGTCACAGTAACAAGGTAACTTTTTCCTGTCCATTAACCGACAGGAGGACCACCCTCCTTCCACCGTGTCCCGTCTCAGAACCTCGCCGCCGCTCCCGGGGGCTGCCGGCTGCAAACTGCAGCTCCCAGTCCCTCCACCAGGTGGCAGAGCAGCCCCACAATTCACGGCGCAGCGCCGCCTTTGCCGCCTCTGCCAGTTCGCCCTTCCAGAAAAAGTCATGTACCCTCTCGACAAACCTCTATTTCCTCCTCTTAGAATTTTCCCTCCAGGAGTAGTTTGAGCCGAAGTAGTTCACATCGCAGCCTAGTCCTGAGTTGCCCGGTTTGCGTTGAGGCCCGACTGCTTCTTGGGGTGTTTTTAATTCATTATAAACCTCTATTAATACAAAGCCCCGAGCGAGCTGTTTCGGAGGCCGGAGACGGTGTTCATCCCAAATCTGTGTCCTCCCCGTTCACGCCTACGCCGCGCGCGCGGCACCG
Source organism: Micronycteris hirsuta (assembly GCA_004026765.1). Taxonomy (NCBI): domain Eukaryota; kingdom Metazoa; phylum Chordata; class Mammalia; order Chiroptera; family Phyllostomidae; genus Micronycteris; species Micronycteris hirsuta. The sequence continues at coordinate 26,886 of PVJI01011631.1, read as the reverse complement.
GCGCGGGGGAGGAAGGCAGGGATGCGGGGTGCACGGCCCCGCGTCCCGAGGTCCGGGAACGCAGGCCGCGGAGGAGGGCGCAGCGCGGCCCAGCGCGGGGCCCGGGGCGCTCCGGGCGCGCGGGGCCTTGGCGTCCGTCTGCGCTCCGGCCGGGCAGGGGCCGCGGGGCGGAGGACCGCAGTCCGCGCTCCTGGGTTCGTCCCCACCGGCCCCCGAGGCAGGTGCCAGCCGAAAGAGGGTTCCGTGGATTCGCGCTCCTTCGTCACCGAGCCACGGGCGGTCCAAATCCCGGCCCGTGGAGACGTGTCCGTGGACGCGGGTCTTAGAGAACCAGCCGTGCAGCGGCCACTCCGGCAGCCCGCGTGCCCCACGGCCCTGCCCGACCCAGAGGCTCGTAATTACTGTGCGCGCTCAGCGTTTTCCAAAGCCCTCCACTCCAGAAGGGCCAGGAACCCTGACGTTCTTCCTCCAACGCTTTGTTCTTCGAGGGAACGGTGGGCTCCAAACCTAGTCCTGAGTCTTCCCAGACCGCCCGCTGCAGCGCGGGGCCTGGGGAAAGACCGGGGACATCTCGTGCTTTGAGTCCTCCCACTCCGGTTCGGCCAGGGGGAGCTTTGAGTGCCTGAGTTCACCGGCTTCCTTCTTTCTTTTCTCCCTCCTTCCCTCCCTTCCTGAGTTTCTCTTCCACCTCCCAGAACACCTCCCATCTCTACTTTGGGATTTGGCAGACCTGGTTTAAACTCAGGCTGCCTCCTTCCCTGGCTTCGTGGCATCATACAGGTTTCTTGACCTAGCTTCTCATCCATAAAATGAAGATAACACAACCTCACCCAGGCCTTACTGTGGGGCTTCATCCGCTCAGTTTAACCATTACTGAAAAAAAATTAAAGCAGCCTAGGTGCAGTGCAGGCCTGATTCCCCACGGGAGAACCTATCCATGGGCATGGGTCCTGTGTACTGGACCTCGCTTTCCACAGGCCTTTCTGAGTGGGAGCTGGGCCCACACCAAGCAGAACGGTCTCCCATAATTCCTGCATTCTAATCAAAACTTATTTTTCCACTGTGTCAGTCTGTGTCATTTCTGGGAAAGCAATTTGTTTGAATTAATTTATGATGATGTGTAAATGGCTATTAATAGCTGCGCCCTCCTACAGCTCATAATCCTGTGTCAGAACTGCAGAGTGTTAGAAGTTTGATCTGCTCAGAGGCCATCTGGCTGAGATCACAGGTTCTCCGAATGATGCTGATTTGTCCTGGAGATGTTAACTAGACTGCCTGGTCCCTGCCGTGTCTCATGGAAGAGCGCAGCCTGGAACACAGACTCTGCACTGATCTCCATCCAGATGCTTCCCAATGTCCCACAGGGATTCCATTCCTGCCTGTTTCCCGTGAATTCTCTCCACTTCTGAGCCCATTGGTACAATAGCCCCCCCCCATGCCCCACACCCCCCTCCTAAGTATCACCATCTCCTGTGGGTGGCACAAAGACCTCATTCTCATTTTTCAGATGTCAAAGCTTAGAATTCTTTAGCAAAGGGCTCCGGTCTCCGTGGTCAAGATACCTAAGAATGGAGTTATTTTGCAAGAACAAATAGAAGAAATTTCTGGATGTGAGAAAGCTACAGGAGCAAAGGTACACAGGTGTGGAGTGTTTATGCCAATGAATGCAAGACCGTGCAAACTACATAAACACTAACTGAATGAAAATAGATCAGCTTTAATTTTCAAGTGTGAAAATAACTAATAACAGAAGAAGAGCAAAACAAAACGATGTGGTTAAGGATTCAGCTGCCTCATCTAGTGAGTCTATTACGGGAGAAAACCAGAAAGCGGGGGAACAGGTGAGAAGAGTGTCTGTCAGTGCGGAAGCGTGGAGAGGTGATAGCGCTCAGGCAACGCAGCGCCATGAGGCACTTGCCCTCTCGCTTGTTCTTCCCTTCCCGCCCCCAGGGCCACAGGGAGGCTTAACAAACCTGACTGCTCAGGCCTCCTCAGGCAAATTCAGTCGGGACTTCTGGGATGACACTGCTGTGGACAATGTTTGTGTCCCCACCCCCACCCCACCCCACAGTCCTGCGTGGAAACCCGAGCTTCCACCGTGACGGTGTTGGGAGGTGGGGCCTTTGAGAGGTGATTAGGTCATGAGAGCCCCTCTCCCGCCCCTCCCACCGTGTGAGGACACAGAAGATGACCGTCAAAGAACCGAGAAGTGACTTCTCACCAGATACTAACTCTTGCCGGCACCTTGATCTCGGACGTGCCGGCCTCCAGAATTATGAGAAATTAATTTCTGCTTTTCAAGCCCCGCAGTCTATACTCTGTTATTGTGGTGCCTGAACAGATGGAGGGCTAGGTATTGGTGGGGTTTTTTTACCCCACGTATTTTATTTTTTAAATCATGGAGTAAGCCCTGGCCAGGTAGCTCTGTTGGCTGGAGCGTCCTCCCAGTACACCAAGGTTGCAGGTTTGATCCCTCGTCAGGGCACGTACAGGAAACAACCAATGAATGTGCAGATGAGTGGAACAACGAGTCAGTGTTTCCCTCTCTCTTTCCCTCTGCCTTCCTCTCTCCTCTAAAGTCAATAAATTTAAAAATTTTAAGACATCTTTTAAAAATGCATACGTAAAATAAAATCATTAGGTAATATCGGCCTCTCCTGCAGACGCCCTGCTTTGGCCAGGACAATAGACTCTCTTTTCTGCATACAAATCACTTCCTACCCCCCCCATGTCTGAATCATAATATTTCTGAAATACATTTTCTATTGTACCCTTCTGTTATGGCAGGATTAATAAGCCATTTTACTTAGGTGACATCTCTGTATGGTCTCACCGTCTTATTGCACTTCTCGTAGGATTGAGACTCATTTACAGATGCATGGATGTGTCCTTGATAAGCTTTGCATCTGGAAAAATTCTAGGCATCTAGCTGGCAGTTGAAGAATATTTGTTGTTTTTTCAATAAATATTCTTCTCATGTGTCACCTACAATTAGTCTCTCTGACTAGCTTGTCAGAGAAGGTCAAGTGCAGCCACCCTTTCTATCTGTTGCCCATCATTTACAGAGTCACCTTGGCTAGATTATTTGGAAGGAGTATTAAGTAAAGCAAAAAAAAATAATAATGCTGTGGCCCTTCTTGGGGGTGCCAACTGTGTCCCTACTTTGTGGCTTCTCAAATTATGAGTTACAGAACCGTGGTGTCCCCTGAAATGTCAGTAGATTTTCTGTAACAAGGAAAAGCGTTTTATGGTAGGCAGCCTCTGTAATGGCCCCACTTGTCACCCCCTCTGGCATTCACATCCTACGTGATCCCCACCCTTTGAGTGAGGGTTTGACTTACTGGCATCTAACGAATAGACTAGAAATGGATGTCACTTTAAAGATCAGAAAAACTCTGTCTTCAAAGAACAAGGTCAAGGGCTCACACTTCTTGATTTCAAAAGTTGCTATAAAACCACAGCAATCAAAATGGAATGGTACTGCCATCAAGACAGAAAGGTCTGCCAGTGGAATGGGCTGGAGAGCTGAGAGACAAGCCCACACGTCCATGGTGAAGGCGCACTCGGAAAGCTGCCGAGACAGTTCAGCGGGAAAAAGTCTCTCCAACAAATGGGGCAGGGACTGGGTACCCACTTGCAAAAGAGGTGGCCATTTCTCTGATTCTGTTCCTGTTCTAATTGTTCACTTAGTTTTTGTTTTCATTATTTTTCTTTTTTTTAAGGTTCATTTGTTGATAGTTGTGAGTTTGTTGTCATTTTACTGTTCATAGTTTTTGATCTTCTTCAATTTCTTAGATAAGTCCCTTCAGCATTTCATATAATAAGGACTTGGTGGGTTTTCAGGGGGGAGGAGGAGGAGAGGATGAGGGGGGAAAAGTTACAGGGAATAAGAAACGTAATTGGTAGCATAAAATAGATGAGGAGAGGTCAAAAACCGTATAGGAAACAGAGAATTCGAAGAACTTATATTTACAACCCATGGACATGAACTGAGGGGGAGTATGCAGGAGGGTTGGGGGTGCAGGGCAGAGGGGGGATAAAGGGGGAAAAACTGGGAAAACTGTAATAGCATAATCAATAAAATATACTTTAAAAAAAAAGAAAGAAATTGGATGGTCACCTTACACCACATATAAAAAGTAACTCAAAGTGGATTAAAGACTTAAACATAAAAGATAAAACTATAAAACTCTTAGAAAAAAATCAGGTTAAAAAATTCATGACATTAATTTTGGCAGTGATTTCTTGGCTATGACACTATAGGGACAGGTAACAAGAGAGAAATCAAATAAACTAGACTTTGTAAAAAATTTTTAGAAAAGTACATCAAAGGGCACTATCAGGAGAGTGAAGAGGCAGCCCACAGGATGAGAGTAAACATTTGAAAATTATATATCTGATATGAGATGAATATCCAGAATATGTAAAGAACTTCTAAAACTCAACAATAACAACAAAACAACCCAATAAAAAAAGGCTAAGGACTTAAATAGACTTCTCCAAAGAAAATATTAAAATAGCTAATAAGCACGTGAAAAGATGTTCAATACCACTAATCATTAGGGAAACAAAAGTCAAAACGAAGGTGAGAAACCACTTTGCACCCATTAGGATGGATATTATAAAACAAACAAACAAAAACCACAGAAAATGATGAGTTTTGACAAGGATGTGGAGAAACTAGAACTTCTGTTCACTGTCGGTGGGAAAGTAAAATGGTTCGGCCACCATCGAAAATAGTATCATGTTCCACAAAAAATTCAAAATAGATTTATCACATGATTCCATAATGCCCTTCTGGATATATGCGCTAAAGAATTAAAAGCAGAGATTCTTGCAGGTATTTGTCCGCAAAGGTTCATAGCAGAGTTAATCACAGTGGTTAAAGTGTGGAAGCAATCCAGGGGCTCCCTGACAGATGGGTGATAAATAAAACGGGATACACACGAACAATGGAGTGTGATTTCATAGCCTTGGAAAGGAAGGAAAACCAGCCGAGGCCGCAGTGCGGATGCACTTCAGAGACATGCAAGTGAAGTCGGCCAGACACAAGAAGACAAATGCCTGTCATTCCACTTCTCTGAGGCACCTAATAAAAACTTTACCTGGTAGTAAAATCCACAGAGACAGAAAGTACAGGAGTGGGTTCCAGCAGCTGGGAGGAGGGGAGAATGAAGGCCTACCGTTTCGTGGGTACAGAGCTTCCGTTCTGAAAGACGAAGGAATGTTCTGGAGATGGTGGTGGTGGCGGCACAGCAGTGTCAATGCACTTAACGCCTCCGAGCTATACGCTTAAAGCGGTTAGAATGGTAAATTTTATGTTCTGAGTATATTATGCCACAATAAAACTATGACAAAACTCTGGCCTCCGTCTTAGTTCTCTCTGGGAGTCTCTCCACTCTCACTGGTCACACTGGGGAAGGCCAGTGGCTGGGGAAGAGACAGCTCTGGAGAAAGGCCCACGTGACGGGAAACCGAGGCCTGCCAACAACCACACAGGTGAGCCGGGAGGCGGATCTTCATAGGCCCATCCACGGCCAGGTGAGGGAGCCCATACCAGGTCCTTCCAAACGGAGCCTCCAGATGCCTGAGCCCCGCCCACACCTTGCTGGCAGCTTGCGGGAGTGTCCGGGACAGAAGCACGTGACTAAGCATCTCTCTGAGGCCTGACCCCGTGTAGTGGGGGATAATAGATGTTTGTGATGGACGGAGCCATCTGCTTCCTGAGACTGCTCTGTGCCCTGGGACTCTCTCCTAAACTTTTAAACTAAGGGATCACGTGGAATTTCTCTAGCTAGGCCCCAAACAAATGTTTGGGCAGAAACAAATGTTTAGAAAAAATCGTTACCAGATACAGGCCTCTATATATCTAAAATCATTTAGGAAAGAACAGAGACTCAGGACTGAGCAGAGTCATGTGGACATGCTGGATCATAGGAGATCACAGAGGCACACGGGGCCCAGACATGGTAGAGTGTTACCTGGCTGCCTTCACAGAAGAAACAGCTGCATGTGTGTTTGTGGCAGAAAATGAGTTTACTTGAAATATATATTCTTAACATGGTCCATGCCCTGGCAATGAGTAAAGCAGGACCCAAGGTTGCTCCAGAGTTTCTGTGTGACCCAAATACCCTGCCATCCCCACTGCCCTCCCTGCCCACCCCCACCAGCTGCCCAGCTGCCTCACCATCAGTGGCGGGGGGGATGACAGTGTCAGTCCCACAGTTCTTCTGTCCCAGCCACCGGCTTGCACAGCGCCTGAAACGCGTCACCCTCCTGCTCCTTGTAAGCAAGGAGGTCACAGAGCAAGGACGGTGGCGTTCCCACCCTGGAGAGGTCGGACCGTGGGAGGCAAATGGTGCAGAGGGCTTGGAACCCGCTTTAAGTCACACACTCAAGGGCCTTCTGCCACTGACCTCCTAGGAAAATCATTGAAGACTTGTGAGCGTCGGGCCGTTTTTCATCTGTGACCGGGAAGAAGACTCCATTTAACCCCAGAGTTGCTCTGCAGAGGAAATGGCGATGTTGTCCTCAGTAGCGCTTTGCAAGCTGTAGTCATTATAAAGGACTATTACAGTGACATCTCCCCCTAATTAGCTGGATATTTTTTCCTTACAGGGGTTTCCCAGTTTGGCTGCAGATACATTTCATGGCACTCAGATACAGCTCAAGAGGAAACTGTGCTGTCAGCTCTGTCAGAGAGGCACTTTGCAAGTACAATGGTCTTCATGTGGGGGGTCGCAGAGAGGGTATCAAACCAGATCAGCTGGGCTCCACTTAACACTGACAGGATATTTCAAAGCTTAGAATAATCATAGTCTAGATGCTGGACCACAGACACATTTCAAATGATGTAAATAAGCCGTGTAGATGTCTGAAAACAGTGATGCTGGCCTTTACCATTTCAGCGCACTCTGCTCACAGGAAAAGTGAAAGAGCAATAACAGGAAATAGGAACATGGAAACAAAGTATTGGCCAGCCAGCATGGAGGTGTACGGAGATACACCGTGCCTCCTCACCCAACCAAACGAAGGACAACAACAAATTTAAAACAAAAAACACCCAGAGCTGCCAGAAAATCTAACTGTATGGAAGCCCAACAACCAAGGAGTGAAAGAAGACACGTTCATTCAGACCAATAGGAAGGATGGAGATGGGAGGCCGAAAGAGAGAGGAGTCAGGGCAAGGTGGTGGCAGGCGGACCTGGTGGTCCCACATGTGCCTGCGGATAAACCGGGAAGAACAACTGGGGAGCAAGACAGACCGCACAACCCAGGGTCCCAGCCTGGGGAAATAAAGCCTCAAAACCTCCGACTGAAAACACCTGTGGGGGGTGAGGCAGTGGAACAAACTCCCAGCCTCACAAAAGAGTTTGTTGGAGAGACCCACAGGGTCCAGGAACACACACAAAGCCACCCACCTGGGAATCAGCACCAGAAGGGCCCACTTTGCTTGTGGGTAGTGGGGGAAATGATTGAAACCCGGCAGAGAGCTGAGCAAGTGGCACTGTTCCCTCTTGGACCCCTCCCTCACATACAGTGCCACAACACAGCGACATGGGTTGCTTTAACCCGGTAAACACCTAAGGCTCTGTCCCTTACTATGTAACAGGCACACTAAGACTATATATATAAATCTCAAATGAAAAAACAGATCAAAGCTACAGAAAAAACAAAACTAAGCAATGAAGAAATAGCCAACCTATCAGAGGCACAGTTCAAAACACTGGTAATCAGAATGCTCACAGAATAGATTGAGTATGGTCGCAAAATACAGGAAAAAGTGAAGGTTACAAAAAGTGAAATAAAGGAAAATGCACAGGAAACCAACAGTGACGGAAAGGAAACCTGGACTCAAATCAACGGTTTGGAGCAGAAGGAAGAAAGAAACATTCAACCAGAAAAGAATGAAGAAACAAGAATTCAAAAAAATAAGGAGAGGCTTTGGAACCCCCAGGACAACTTAAACATTCCAACATCCAAATCATAGGGGTGCCAGAAGGAGAAGAGGAAAAGCAACAAATTAAAAACTTATTTGAGAAAATAATGGAGGAGAACTTCCCCATTCTGGCAAAGGAAATAGACTTCCAGCAATTCCAGGAAGCTCAGAGAGTACCAAAGAAGTTGGACCCAAGGAGAAACACACCAAGGCACATCATAATTATATTACCCAAGATTAAAAATAAGGAGAGAATCTTAGAAGCAGCAAGAGAAAAGGAGACAGTTACCTACAAAGGAATTCCCATAAGGCTGTCAGCTGATTTCTCAAAAGAGACCTTGCAGGCAAGAAGGGGCTGGAAAGAAGTATACCAAGTCATGAAAGGCAAGGACCTACACCCAAGAACACTCTATCCAGCAAAACTTTCATTTAGAATGGAAGGGCAGTTAAAGTGCTTCTCAGATAAGGTCAAGTTCAAGGAGTTCATCATCACCCAGCCTTTATTATATGAAATGTTAAAGGGACTTATTGAGAAAAAGAAGATAAAACTTATGAACAGTAAAATGACAGCAAACTCACAGTTGTTAACAACCACACCTAAAACAAAAGCAAAAGCAAACTAAGCAAATAATTAGAACTGGAACAGAACCACAGAAATGGAGATCACATGGAGGGTTATCGACAGGGGAATGGGAGAGGGAGAGAGGGGGGAAAGGTACAGAGAATAAGAAGCATAAATGTAGGTAGAAAATAGACAGGGGAGGTTAAGAATAGTATAGGAAATGGAGAAGCCAAAGAACTTATGTGTATGACCCATGGACATGACTAAGGGGAGGAGGAAATGCTGGAGGGTAGACAGCAGTGCAGGGAGTAGGCGGATAAAGGGGAGAAATAATGGGACAACTGTAGTAGCATAATCAATAAAATATACTTAAAAAACCACAATGAGATACCATCTCACACCTGTCAGAATGGCTACCATCAATAAAGAAACAAACAACAAGTGCTGGCAAGGATGTGGAGAAAGGGAATCCTTTTGCACTGTTGGTGGGAATGTAAATTGGTGCAGACACTGTGGGAAGGAGTATGGAGATACCTCAAAAAATTAAAAAAGGATCTGCCTTTTGACCCAGTGATCCCACCTCTGAGAATATCTCTGAAGGAACTCAAAACACTGATTCAAAAGAACACAAGCACCCTATGTTCATTGCAGTGTGATTTATAATCACCAAGACACGGAAGCAGCCCCAGTGTCCACCAGAAGATGAATAGATAAAACAATTGTGGGATGCTTACACAATGGAACTCTACTCAGCTGTAAAAAAGAAGAAAATTTAACCTTTGCAACATTATGGATGGAACTGGAGAACATCATGCTGAGTGAAATGAGCCAGTCAGAGAAAGACAGATACAATATGATTTCACTCATACATGGAACCTAATGAACAAACTGAACGAACAAGCAAAACAGAGACAGACTCACAGACGGAGAGCACATGACAGCTAGTATGGGGTGGGGAGAGTTAGTGGGTAGAGGGACTGAGCAAAAAGGAGCCAAGCTAATCCCCTCAGAACACAGCCCTTCCCCCTTTGCTAATCTCAAAATTCCAGTTGTCATTCTGGAGCAAATATAAAAACAAACAGCATTAAGTTAAAGCTAAAAAAGACTGAGTTGTTCAGTAAAAGAAAAAAGGGGGAAGGAGTACCTTAACTCATGATTGTATTAGTCTGTCAGGTACAATCTTTTTTTAAGTGTATTTTATTCTGTTTTTTCCATGACTATTTATCCCCCTTACAACCTCTTCTACCTCCACCCACCCCCTGCCACCCGCAATCACCACACGGTTGTCCGCATCCATGAGTCCTTTCTCTCTTCTGCCCAATCCCTCCACCCGTAACTCCCACCCTGAGAGCTGTCATCTGCTCTCCATCTATGAGTCTGTTTCTATTTTGCTTGTTCATTCAGTTTGTTTATTAGATTTCACGTGTGAGTGAGATCATATGAGATTTGTCTTTCTCTGATGGGCTTATTTCACTTAGCCTAATGTTCTCCAGGTCCATTCACGCCGTTGCAAAGGGTAAGATTAAGCAATATAGAGTCACTTCAAAAAAATTAAAATGGAACTGCCTTGTGAACCCGTGATTCCACTTCTGGAAACATATCTGCAAAAACCTAAAACACTGATTTGAAAGAATAGATGCACCCCTGTGTTCACTGCAGTGTTATTTACAATAGTCGGGATTTGGAAGCAGCCCAGGTGCCTGTCGGTGGATGAGCGGGTAAAAAGCTGTAGCACATTCGCACAGTGGAAATGCACTGGGCCTTAGGGGGAAGAATAGGTGAGATTTCGAAGCTGTATCATTGCACTTTCCTCTCACTGCCTGGTACAAATTCCGAAGCTGGTTTTCTCCTTCTTTTCTCCCATTGTCATTTTTCTGTTTCTCATTGGCCCTTCTTGTCCCTTTCCCTTATCCACGTGCTCCAGCCCTGCCTACCTACCCCTCAACACAAGCACACACGCACACACGCACACACACACACACACACACACTTCGTGTTTTCAAAGTTAAAGAAATGCAGAGATCATCTCTTCGGATTAGGGCCCAGGACAGAAGCTTCTGCAAAGACATTTGCATGAATTGCCGCATTAATTTCTTGTCCCAGGGAAACTTCAGCAAACGCTGAGCCTTCCTGCAGGCAAACACCTGGAGAACAGGCAGGGGACCCCAGGGCACTGGGTTAGTGAGGTGGCGGTGGACGTGCTGGAAAGGAACCCAGCGCATGCCTTCCGCACAGGTGTTCAGCATAATAGGGTGTTAATTGGGTGGCAGGTGGGAGCACAGGTGGGGGTGAGCAGCAGAGAGAAGAGCACAGAAGCTGACCGCCCGCCACAACCTCATTTTAAACAGAGTGGAATTTTCCTTCTCCTTCCTTCAGTTCGGGCTCAGAAAACCCGGTCACAATAGAACTTAACAGCACATTATCATTTATAACACCTAAAAATTATGGCTGCCACCTAAGTGTCTGGCTCCATGCTGTACACATCACATGCTTTACTTTGGATCTTTGAAGCAATTCTGCATGACAGGTGTGAGAATCTGGATTTCAAGAATTCAGAAGCCAAGGCTCAGCACGAAATGAATAACTGCCCAAGGTCAAACCGCCAGTGTGCGGCAGACCCCGTGCTCCCTGGGTGTTGGCCCCGGCACTGATTGCACTGTTTGCCTGTATCAGAAGCAAGAACTCTCCTGGACTCTGTGCTGGTCGCTCTTATCCGAGTGCTGTCCTCAAACACGGAGGCTGTATTTTAAGAGGGGATGGAAGGCAAGGGAGTTGATCCAACAAGTAAGAATATAGAGACCATGGGTAAATAGGGGATCGGCAAACTACCACCCAAATCCCAGCTTGCCTATTTTTTTAAATAAAGTTTTATTAGAACACAGCCACGTCGTCTGTGGTTCCTTTCATGCTACAATTGCAGGACAGAGTGGTTGCGGCGGAGACTGCGTAGCCCACAAAGTTTAAAGTATTTGTGATCCGATCGATTATGGGAAAATATTGCCGACCCCTGTGCTAAATAAGTCATTGCCCCGAAGCTTAATTGCAGAGACTCTGCCATGAGTCACTAGTAAATGCTGAAAACTGGGGATATTTTGCCCAAAACAGACAAAACTCAAGGGCACATATTTACATCACATAGAAGTGGATTTGTTTTGCAAGCAAATGGGCATAAATTTCCAGGGTATGTTTTTAGGCACAACCTAAAGAACTTCCTGTTCCTAATACACGGCAATAAGCTCTCCGTCCCTAAAAGCATTCAAATAGCTAGACGAACATCCATTAGAAAGTCCTAGAGTTTGTCCTAGATGCTCTCGATGCTCCTTTACAACTCCTATGGTTTTGTGACTTTGTGAACACACTTAATGAGTCATGGGGACTCTCCCTGTCCTGAGTCTCTGCCATCATCTGCTGCAGTAAGCTCAGCACCCGACCGCCCGGAAGGACAGCAGCAATGATCCACGTCAGCAAAGAATAAGCTGCTGCACTTACGTGGAGCTCCAGATCGCCGGGGGTCAGCCTGTGGACAAGGTGCGTTCATCTTTAAGTGTCCAAGTCAACGATGGAAAAGTATTATTAAAGCCAAAAGTCACAGCTGCTCTCAAAAATAAGACTCATTAACGTATTTAGTTAACCTGTATTTATTGCGTGCCATTATGTGCAGTGCCACAAGTGGGACTCAAAGCAGGGGCTGAAGCCACACCAGGCACTTGGCTCCTGGTCTGATTCCAAGTCCTGTGGGAAAACAAGGAGGGGAGAGCCCCGAGCAAGGCTCGCTGGCAGGAAAGCTGTGAGCACTGTGGCTTATGTAAAAGGTCCCCGCGGTCAGAGGAAGAGAGACCCAGGGAGAGGCACACACACAGAACCTGGGCCAAACCACATGCAGCCCCTGGGCTAACTTCCATTCCCACCAACAGGGAGGAGCCTGGCTGCCAGGTGAAGACCTAATTTCTAACCTAGAGGTTCCGGGGGGACAAGGGGAGCCCATCCCAAAACCACAAATAGGGAAGAGGGCTGGCGGAGAGGGGGACACTCTCACTCAGAAACCTGCATTTTCAAATTATTCTAAGATGGTCCTAGTACTGATACTTTATTGAAACTGCATTCAGCTGCCAAGTGTTGACATTGTTGGCCGTTCTCCAAAGCACCCGAGAAAAATTAACACAAAGAGCCGAGAAAATCAATCCTAATAAAATGTTAATGATAGAACAATCAATCGCATGATTTTTAAATAAGTATACAGAAAGTCTCAAAAAGATGATAGGAAGAACAACGTTTTTTAAAAAAGGAATTATGAAACAAAAACATAAATTAAGTTCATCCTTTGGTGGTAGAGGAAAAAAAGTTAATGCGTATGTTGTCCGGGTTTTCACTCCCCCACCTCGCTAAGGATGTGGCTCAGCTCAGCTGTGCTCCCTCTTTGTAGGAGGATAGGCCAGGGCCACGAGACTCTGTGGTGCCAGATCAGGATAAAGTAGACACGAGAAAAGGGAGAAAATCTGGCAGGGGCTGAAGCTGGGAGCAGGGGAGAAAGGGGTGAGAGCCCCTGATTTTGCAGGAAGTTGTAAGGGGTCAGTGTTGCCTCAGTGCACGTACTCACCCTCATGTGCACAAGACACAGGGTTAAACGATATTGTTTTAGAATGATTTCTGCTGCTGCAGTGTATCTTTTTAATCACAGAACTTCCCCGAGGCTGGACAATAAGAGTTATGACATTATACGCACATAACCTTAATTTATTTATTTTTAAATTAATTTGGTGGGAGTACATCTAAAACATAACAGATGTGTCCCTATTTTCTGGACAAGAATAGGCAATAATTTAACGTTTCTTTATCAGGTTGCATTTAGAATTGTTTCTCTCTTAGAAGTGTTTCTCTCTAAACCAGATGACCTCCCTTGCCTGGGGGTCTCACCCCGTTTCTCTGTCTGTGGCCATTGTGGAGGACGTCACTGAGGAGCCACACCTCCCTCCCACCTCCACTGTCAGCCCCCACCGCCAGACACCAGACCACCAAGGCAACTCATGCCGGTTACCGAGAGATGTCGGAACCAATAGGCCTGAAGAAGGCTGCGCTTTGTGAAATCTATTTTCTGGCTATTTTACACCGTTTCTCTCTGAGTTAATGGCTGCACTATAAATACTTCAGAATGCTGGTCAAAATTGGAAAAGTGAAGCATTACCGTAATATGAGAATCTACGTTTGAATTGCTGGCCAAAACTGAAAATGCTTCATCCATCTTGAGTGTTAGAAAGGACCTACACCCAAGACAATAGAAGGTCTCTAGAACAATCTCCCTCAAATGCACTTAAGACCACAGCCAAAGCTCAACTGTGAGTGAGGCTGTGTCCTTGGCCAAGGTAAGACTGGTGTTGCAGGAGGGAGCTAGGGGTCATTATGCTGACCCCAGAGAGATCCCAGGTGGCACCACACCGACATTAAGTAGCCAGGCAGCCATTCATCATCCACGGAATCAAGGGGAATGGACAACTGAAGCCAACCCACCCCTTCTTCTCTCTTATCCGGTCCTCCCCCATGCAAATCCAATTTACTAACAACTTACTTTGTGCCCACCATTTTACTAGGCACTGGAGGAATATGAAGATAAGTAAGGAGGAAAAACTTCTTTCAAGAAGCCCCAAGTAGGGGAATAAAGGAAAGTAAACAGATAGTAAAGCATAAGACAGAGTGCGAGCGGTAATAGAAACAAAGCAATAAGCTTTGTAAGCATCTGAATTTGGGGATGGTATTGAGAGACGAGCCTTTGGGAGCTAATGAGGTTCTGAGGGTGGGGCCCTCACGAATGGGATTCGTGCCCTTATGAAAGAGCCGCCCCAGAGAGCTCTCTTGCCCCTTCCGCCAGAAGACAGCCATCCACCCAATCTGCTGCTGCCTTGATCTTTGCCTTACAGGCTCCAACGCTGTGAGAAATACATGCTTGTTGTTTAAGACACCCAGGCTATGGTATTTTTGTAAGGGCAGCCCAAACTGACTGAAATACTGGGCCAATTCTATTGACCTCTACTGGTCATCTCAGCTCAGCATTCAGAACCGTCCGGCACAAAACCAGTGCCACATGAGGGATTGCTGTGGTCTGACTGTCCTCGGGTCCCCTCCTCTTTCCAATGTGAGCTGTGCATGACAGCTGCAGTCCTCAGCTGCAGGCTGCAATCTTCCAGCAAGTTCCCAGCCTAAGGCAAAAAGACCCCAACCTTGGCCAAGCATTCCAACTTGCCCAGCTAAATTGGACCCAGGGTCTCCACTGGCTAGTTTGTCTTGGGTTAAAATAGGTTTTCAGTAACCCCACAGGTATTGTGTTTATTAGGCAATTCCCTGAGATACAAGGAGGATTTCTGTACCAGGAGGGCTGCCCGAGTCCTTTCCGGAGTCTCAGCTGGAGAGCTCAGCATGTCCTTCCCACACAGTTATACTTCTCTGTCTTTATTCTTCACCCTGCACACCAGAGTTCGTGTCTAAGCTGCAAATCCCTTCATGCCATCTGTGTTAGCTATCTATTCCCATGTAATAAACAGCCTAAAAGAGTAGCTGAAAACAACAACAATGACCTATCATTGTTATTTCTCATGGTCCTGGAGTTTGACTGGGCTCAGCTAGATGGTTTCATGATTACCATGATTGTCGTGGCTGGGGCTGGGATCACCTGATGCCTCGCTCACTCCCACGACTGGTACCTAGACTGGGAAATCACAAACAGCTGGGGGCCCCTTGGGCAGCCCTTCCTACCTTTATCTGTCTCTACTGTGGTCCCTCCAGCATGGCAAGTGCAAGCTAGCCAGAATCTCTACATGGTGGCCCAGAGCTCCGAAGTCCAGAACCCTGAGAGAGACCCAGGTGGAAGCTGCCATGTCTATTCTAACCAAGCCTCAGAAGTCATTCAGTATCATTTCCATCACTTTCTGTTCAATAGAAATGAGTCACTAAGTCTTGTCCACATTCAAGAGAAGGAGCATTTGACTTCATCTTTTGGAAGCAAGAGCACTGCTGAGAGTTTAGCTGAACTACTCCAGGTTATTGCTGCCTCAGCACCCATTTTATTTAGCCAAGTAGCCAGTGGGGACCTCAGCCCCTCAGCAAACACATGTCCTAGATAATAGCCTGCAGAGTCACAAGCGAATATTTATGACACCCAACAGCCCTTGTCATCAACAGTATCCTCTACCTCCCAAGGCCTTCCCATTGCGAGACCCCAGCTTACCAAAACCCCATGTTTTCTAGTTTGAATTGACTAATATGGCCCGAGCTCAGGAGCATCAAGGCACTCCTCTCCACAGTCCTTAATAAAGGCGCATGCCTTGGTCCTGCCACTATGTGTGCCTGCACCCTGCCCTGCCCTTCACGTGTAGCCCTTCCAGGAGTGTTGCATACTTTCTTTAGGACTTGAGAGTAATAAACTTCTTTATTACAATTTCCCTGGTGGTCTTGAGTCATGGCTCACCATCGGACACCCCGGGGCTCTTCTTAGAAAGTGATAATTTGACAAAATCACAGACGTGTCCTAGACTTCACAGTCATACTTTAAAACTATGACACCATTCCTCTGCTTAACATCTTTCATTGTCCCCCCTTGACTTAAGGACGAAATTCAAGCTCCCTTAACCTGATGGAGCTCTCAGGCCCCTGATAGAGCTTCCAGGCTTCTGTACACAGACGCCGTCTTTGCCCGGAATGGTTCTATCCTCACAGCACCCTCCTCCCCCCACCGTGCAGCTCACTGAAAATCATTCTTGTGCAGCGCCGGAGAGGTTCCCTCTTACCATCGTCCCATTCTGGGGGTTTGATGCCCGCCTCGGGTGCCCCCTCATATATGTGTGCACTTCTACCCCCACTTACCTCACTGCAATGTTGCTGCCTTGTGCCTGCACCCTCCACGACATGGTGGTCTCCTTGAGCACACGGGTTAGGTTTGACTCATCATAGTCTCCTACTATCAAACAGCATGTTATAGGCCCTCAAAAAATGATTAGTGAATAAATTGAGGATTAAAAGATCTTCAAAAATTCTGGTATGGTACCTAGAATTTAAATTTGTGTATTCTAAGGATATCTGTCTCTACTTAACTCTGTATATTTATCCTTATATATGGACAAATTATTCTGAAAGCTGTTTAGACACTCTATCTATAGCAGAGTTTAGTTGGGGTTCCCCAAAAAACAGAGTCTGATATTTTGTATGTGAGATACAAATCTAGGGGTGGAACAATAAGGACGATGAGACAAAGATTAGAGATAGGTGTTAGCTCTGGCTACTATTCACAAAAGCCACAAAAAGACATAGAAGATCTTTGTGGATGTGTCAGTTTGGCACACGGGATGTCTCCAGAAAGACTGTTTAAAGAAGACAGCAGGGAATCAATCTGCTTTGTGCCTGCCAACCTCAGGTCTCCCATCAGTCAAAATTCACTCCATGCAGAGGTAACCCTTCCACACTTTTAAGTTGCAACAGAGGATTAAGTTACAGCAAAGAAATCAGAAGAGATGCTAAAGCTGCATGCCATGTATAAGTAGCAAATCTAAGTGCACTGTAGAACATTGCTCCTCAAACTGTGGGGAATGAAGTTTTTTTTTAATTTTCAAACTATGACAAACACATTTTGTAACATACAGTAAGAATGGAATACTTGAAAAATAAAATTTCTAAAATGTCTTAGAAAATACACTCTGAGTAGTATTGCTATAGAGCATATGAGTCTCTCTCATTGGGGACAGCGGGAAGTTTTAGAGCCAAATAAATGTGAAAACACACCTGTACATACTGTGTCTTCCTCTCAGAGTCTCTGCATGCCCTCGATTCTGAGACATTCTGCAATAACGACACAGGTCCCCATTACAGTCAGGCCAAGATGGAGGTATAGGTAGATACACTTCGCTTCCTCCCACAACCAAAGGAAGAATAACAACCAATTAAAAAACAAAAAACAACCAGCACTGCCAGAAAATCGAACTGTATAGAAGTCTGACAACCAAGGAGTTAAAGAAGAAAGATTCATCCAGACCAGTAGGACAAGTAGAGACAGGATGCTGGGGCAGTGAGATTGCTCAACAAGGCAGCGGCTGGCCCACTGGAAAGGTAAGGTGGTGGCTGGTGGACCAGGTGGTCCCACATTTGCACGTGGATAAGCCAGAAGGAACAACTGGTGAGTGAGACAGACCATGCACCCAGGGTTCCAGCACTGGAAAAAATAAAGCCTTAAAACCTCTGGCTGTAAAAACCTGTGAGGGTTGTGGTGGCAGGAGAAACTCCCAGTCTCATGGGAGAGTCTACTGGAAAATCCAATGGGATCCTAGAAATTACACAAGCCCACCCACCTGGGAATGAGCACCTGAAAGGGTGTAATCTGCTTGTGGGAAGCAAGGGAAGTGACTAAAAGCAGGGTGAGACCTGAGCGAGTGGCATTGTTCCGTCTCTGACCCCTCCCCTCAAAATGGCATCACAACGCAGCTAAGTGAGTTGTCCCACCCTGGAGAATACCTAAGGCTCCTCTCCTTACAATGTAACAGGTGCACCAATACAAGAAATATGGCCCAAATGAAAGAACAGATCAAAACTCTAGAAAAAGAACAAATTGACAAGGAGAGAGCCAACCTATCAGATGCAGAGTTCAAAACACTGGTAATCAGGATGCTCACAGAAATGACTGAGCTCAGTCACAAAATGAAGGAAGAAATGAAGGCTATACAAAGTGAAATAAAGAAAAATATACAGGGAACCAACAGTGAAGGGAAGGAAACCAGGACTCAAATCAACAATTTGGAACAAAAGAAAGAAACACTCAACTGGAACAGAATGAAGAAACAAGAAAGCAAAAAAATGAGGAGAGACTTCAGAGCCTCTGGGACAACTTTAAATGTTCTAACATCTGAACCATAGGGGTGTCAGAGGGAGAAGAAGAAGAGCAAGAAATTTAAAACTTATTTGAAAAAATAATGAAGGAGAACTTCTGCAATCTGGCAAAAGAAATAGACTTCCAAGAAGTCCATGAAGCTCAGAGAGTCCCAAAGAAGTTGGATCCAAAGAGAAACACAAGACACATCATAATTAAGTTACCCAAGATTAAAGATAAGGAGAGAATCTTAAAAGCAACAAAAGAAAAGGAGAATTACCTACAAAGGAGTTCCCATAAGGCTATCAGCTGATTTCTTAAAAGAAACCTTGCAGGCAAGAAGGGGCTTGAAAGAAGTATTTAAAGTCACGAAAGGCAAGGACCTACATCCAAGATTACTCTATCCAGCAAAGCTATCATTTAGAATGGGAGGGCAGATAAAGTGCTTCCCAGATAAGGTCAACTTAAAGGAGTTCATCATCACCAAGTCCTTGTTATATGAAAAGATAAAGGGACTTATCTAAGAAAAAGAAGAAGATGAAAACTACGAACAGTAAAATGACAACAAACTCACAACTATCAACAACTGAACCTAAAACAAAACAAAACAAAACAAAACAAAAATTAAGCAAAGAACTAGAACTGGAACAGAACCACAGAAATGGAGATCACATGGAGTGTTATCAGTGGGGAGGGGGAGGGGAAGAATGGGGAATAAGGTACAGGGAATAAGAAGCATAAATGGTAGGTACAAAATAGACAGGGAGAGGTTAAGAATAGTATGGGAAATGGAGAAGCCAAAGAACTGATATGTGTGGCCCATGGACATGAACTAAAGTAGTGGAATGATGGTGGGAGCGGGCACAGGATGGAGAGGAATAAAGGGGAGAAAATAATGAGACATCTGTAATAGC
This sequence comes from Micronycteris hirsuta, assembly GCA_004026765.1. NCBI lineage: Eukaryota > Metazoa > Chordata > Mammalia > Chiroptera > Phyllostomidae > Micronycteris > Micronycteris hirsuta. The sequence continues at coordinate 7,630 of PVJI01011631.1, read as the reverse complement.
ATAATCAATAAAACAATTTTTTGAAAAAAGACAAATAATCCAATTTTTTAAATGGCCAAAATTTTGTATAGACATTTCTCCAAAGAAGATATGCAACCAGCTAAATAATGCATAAAAAGATGCTCAGTGGCATTGGGTCCTCAGGAAAATGCAAACCAAGACCACAGCAACATGCAGGTTCACACCACTAGGATTCCTATAATTAAGAAAAGACAAACAACGGTAAGCACTGGCATGGGTGCAAATAGATTGGAACCCTCACACATGGCTGAGAATGTAAAGTAGCACAGCCTCTTTGAAAACCAGTTTTGTAGTTTCTCAGAAAGTTAAACACAGAGTTACCGTATGTTTCAGCAATTTCCTTCCTGTACATATATACGTAAGAGAACTGAAAATTATGTCCACACAAAAATCTGTACAGGAACAGTGATGGCAGCACTATCTATGAAAGCAAACGTGGACAAAACCCAAATGCTCATCCATTAATAAATGGACAGATAATACGGTGCAGCCACACCCTGGGCCATGGTTGAGTCGTAGAAAGCTGTGAGGTGCTGGCGCATGTTGCCACATGGGTGGACCTTGAAGACAGTATGCAACGCGAAAGAACCCAGACTCCAAAATCTACATATTGTGTGATTTCATTGGTGTCAAACTGTAACAGGGTGCAGCCAAGATGGGGGCCCCCAAAGAGGGATTTGTAATGGGGTCCAGAAGAGCTCAGAGATGATTGGCTCCACACCAGAGGGCCACAGCTGCCCCGGAATGCTGGCAGCTGCGGCCAATTGTGGGAGGAGCCGGAGACAAGGCTGCAGAGGAAGATTGGCGCTGGGATTTAAACCCAGGCGGGGCAGCCATTTGGCATCTCATTTTGGGACCACACGGCTTGGGTGTCTTATTGGGATCACATGGCTTTGGAAGTGCTCCTTTTTGCCACGTGGATGGTGCGGGAGCCTGCGTGAGATACAGTACCCCAGACGGGGCAGAGGGAGAGGGAAGGACTGTGTGTGTTTAAATAAATAATTCCTTTCCTTTTAAATCTTTCCTCTGGTGGCAGGCAAAGCGAACCTGGTAAGGGGGAGAAACCCCCGGGTAAAAAAGGGGGTCTTTCATATCGTTCAGCCCCCCATTTGTTCTGTAACAAAATGTCCAGAACAGGCGAATCTATAGAAGCGGGAAAGAGAATAGCAGCTGTCGGGGGCTGGGGGAAAAGAACTGGATAATGCGGATGATGGGAACAGAGGGGTTTTGGGGGGTAGTGAAAACGTTCTCAGCTCAATGGTGATTGCACAACTCTTGTAAATACACTCAAACTCACTGAAGTGTATACTTCAAGAGAATAAATTTTTGATATGTGAATTATCTCAAAGATTATATGACAAAAAGTCAAATCATGTCTTACTCTGAGCTCTCATTTAGCAGACTGGTAGGAAATGCAATTTCAGGCATTATCAAAGCTCTGTCTTCTCCCGTAAGTTGCACGAGCATCCAGGAGGCTGACATGGACCAAGAAAGAATTTTTGTGTTCAGTTCTGAACGATGGCTGCTAATATCCTCATTGTCCTGACCCACATGGTCCCTGATGTTGTCTAGCAGACTATTTACATTCCATACTTGGGGGAGGGGACTCTGGGACAATCCTTGGGACCCTGTGTTCAGAAGGATGAGAGAACTGGGAAAAACACGGGTGAATTTGAGTTCCACAGCCCGGGGCAGAGGCATCAGCTAACAAACATCAGCTGACTTCCGAATGCAGCCAAGCAGCCCAGGGCCGGGAGCTGACCTGGTGCAGCCCGCATAGCCATTCCTGCCCCACTCTGAGCTCCTTACTTGTTCCTTACTTGCTCCCAAAATAAGGCAAGTCTCAAGCCCCCACTTTAGCAGAATCTGTGGATCACTTTTCCTCACCCTGGGCTTGAAAAATCTTCTCTCCTGCTCTCTGTTCTCCAAACTTTGCTTCTCTTCCTCAGACACACCCAGCATAGTGAGTTCAGATTTTCCCAAAGAACAGGATGAGAGGGTATTTTCAAACAACTTCTGCAAGCTGACCCTATAAAACCTGCCGCTCTTCAGGCAAATGAGCATGAAGCACCTGTCTCCCTTCTGAGAATGGAGTGAGTCAAAACCCCGATAAATATCAAATTACTATCTCAATCTACAATCTTGATGTGCCTACAAGGAAGAGAATTACAATTGGAGGAGAATTTGTCCTCTCCCCAGGACATGGAATTTCATCAGAAGCCTTGAGGCCAGAGAGAAAAACAATAGAGATCCAGGTTCTCTCTCAGAATCAGAGCTGAGCCTACGCTAATAATCTCAAGTCCAGGGAGCACAGAACTGTGGTATCCCATGTCTTCCAATGTATGGGAAGGAAACGGAGACGTAGCTGGGGGAAGCTGGAACACTAGGAGGGAAGATGGGGTGGAAGTGCCCTAAAGAAGACCACCAGCGAGGCCTTGAGCCAAAGTCAGCGGACACGCAAGTGCCAGGTCTATCGGGAACTGATGTGCCTCAGTAGCCCTGCCACTCAGAAACTGGAGGGGGAGGCCAAACTGATGGGGTTCCAAGCCGCAGCAGCCGAAGCCCTCTGCCCTGTGCCCCTCCCTGTCATAAGGGATCTGCAGTTGCGGCTAGTGACCCCCGCGGGAACAACCGGGCTGGAGGCGAGGGTGGGGGGGCTGTGAGCGCAAGAGAGAAAGGGACCAAATGCAGAGTGGGGATGAGCCTTTCCTTTGTGGGTGTGCCTCTTTGAACAGGAAGATGGAAGGATGTGAGCCTCGGGGTTGTTTTCAGAGGCGGCTTGGGGTGATGGAAAGAGCGCTGGTTTGGCGGTTGGCAGAAGAGTCTGAGAGGGCACTTTGCAAGGCCGCGGTCATACGAGGAGACTTGTTACCTGGTCATTGTCCTTGCTAGGACCTCACCCTGAGGTTCCAAAACCTTAATGCTCCAAATGGCTACAGTTTCGACGAAACTATGTTTTCTGTGTTACCTATGGGCAGGCTCTGGTCTCCCCACCCTTCCTTCCTGGGGGACAGAGTGCAAAGGGCAGGGTGAGGACAGTTAGAGGGCACCTTCCTGACTGCCCTGGACACAGGTGTGAACTTCTGTCTGTCTGTCTGTCTGTCTGCCACCTTTCCCTCATGTCAGAATTCTGACCCGGTTTTTCCTGTTTGGCTGCAGGTAGCTCTGCTTTTTCTAAGTCCCAGCCTCTCTCAAAACATTTCACTAAGGGGATCCCTGGTCATAACTTTTTTGAGAACCTGCTCCGCTCCCTCATCTGCTTCTGAGACAGAAACAGGTGAGAAGAATCAGTACCATCCCCCACAACCCCATTCCTCCATCACGGTGAGACTCTGAAGCCTGTGGACCATTCAAGGATCACTCCCTGAAAAATAACAACAGAGAACCATTAACAGTTCATGTCATTCTTGCATGGTGTTCCCAAGGGCTCTTAGTTGAAGCAGAAAAAATCCAAATGTTTTTCGGTATCATAACAAAAACAATTGTTTAAGACAGACGCAGAGTCTTGCTAATGGGGAAACTGTCTTTCAGGGCTATGGACTGAGGTGGTGTTGTCTCTAGGAAAAATGTAGCATTTATCTTACAGGGACATCCGTATTGAACAGGTCCCAGTAAAGGAATTGGCTGTTACATGTCTCATCAGTAGGAAGATTGAAACGAAGGCACCAGTATTCGTTGCAGGTTGGTGTTTATCCTCTCCTTGGAATGTGGAACGCGGGGCAGACTCAAGCTTGCTGCTCATCTGGCTGAGCTGATGACTCATCTGCGTCACTCTTGATGCAGGAAATGCAGGACTAAGGAAGGAGCCAGGGGTAAGACCTCCTGGAGAATGAAGTGGGGCTCCCCCAGATGGATCTTGGGACAGCAGCTTTTTACAGCCTGCTATGCAGAGCCACACAGATGAGCCTGCATGCCACTCTGCTGAGAGAAGGAAGCCAGACCCAGAATGACAGACACTGCGTGGTTTCATGTGTGCGAGGCGCTTAAAATAGCCACTCACAGAAGGAGAGAGTCGAGTGCAGTGTCAGGGGCTGGGAAGAGGGCAAATACAAAGTCGTTCGCTGGTTGTGAACTTTCAGGGAAGCAACATGAGTAAGTTCTAGAGACGGTTGTACAACCTCGCACCTACAGTTAATGATGTGTATTGCACACGTAACCACTTGTTAAGAGAATGAAGCTCATGTTAAATATCCTTTCCACAATAAATGAATGATGACTGAAGACCAAAACATATTCGATGAATAAATATAAGCAAACAAGTAAATAAATTTATTTTTAAAAATAAAGCCCCATGTACACCAACTGGTTCTAATGATGAGCCTAAATAATAGGTCACAGCATCAGGACCCATAAGGAACCCAAAGGAAACACTGGCATTGATTTTCTAAACTCTTTTGGGCCAAAAATATAACCAGGTCCCGATAAAAGTATCTCTAAATTTCCTGCATCATCTAACACAGATCTTTGAATACGACGAATATGCAATAAATATTTGCTGTGGGTTTTGTTAAATAGTGTTCACTACCATTGAACATTCATTTGCCTGTGTCGATATTTACAGCAGACTTCCTCAGTTAAAAGTGCTAGATAAGACCTCTCTGAAAACACAAACACCACTAGGCTTTCCGCTCCCTGAGGCCAGTCCGGCCCATACTTTTCATCTTCTGCTAAAATACAAATCAGCTCTTCACTCAGATCGCCGATGCAGTGCTCTGCTCCTCTTTTCCTGAAAAATTGCATAACTGTGATTGGAATAACCGGAGCGCTGTTGTGGGAGGGAAGGAGCAGGGTAAAGCTGTGAGCAGGCTCTGTGGGTTGGCAGACGCTGTGATTTTCCTCCTGATGCAGCAGCGCGCTGGAGATGTATGTTTTGCATTCACACATTCCCTTGGCAAACAGACTGTTCTTTTTGATCTGTGCCTCCAAAAGACCGGTGGCATCGAGCACAGGAAAAGAGAAGCGCTCCTCGTGGGAGCCAGCCCCTAGGGACGCAGGGCTCAGGGCAGAGCACAAGGGACCCTGTTTGTGCGTGGGGGAGTCTGGTTTAGGAGACAAAACACCACTGAGAGCAGATGGTGGGCAGGTGGCTGGAGGCTGTGGCCGCGAGTGTGGAAAGGAGAGACTGCTTGCTGTAAACCAGCTGCCCGGCCGGCGGAGGAAGCCACACAGAGCTCCTAGGTCATTTTTGCATAAATCACAGCCACCAGGGAATTTTAAAGAAGGTGAAAATTAGCTGTTCCCCTACAACCTACCTACCAAATTAAAATGAATTTAAGCCTCGAATCAAATACATACCAGAAATTACTAAACAATTGGTTAAGAGCAACCTGACAGAACAGTTCATGTCACTCGTTCAGTAAACACAAGGAATTCTCCCAAATCTCTGTTCTCTCGGTGCTCCAGGCATTCTGCAGGGAGGAACGACCTTCCAAGGGAAGGACTGGGTGACCCTGAGAGTGAATATCAGGTAACCCAAATCTTCCTAAACCCATAGCTGAGCACAGGACCACATGGGGTCAAGTCTTGCTCGCCGCTCCCGCTGGGAGCAGACTATACTTCAGGGATTGGTTCTACTCCATTCAAAGTGTGTTGCTCATCTTCCACAGGTTAGGCCACGAACTCCTTGAGGAAAAAAACTAGGTGTTATTCGCATTCGTTTTCCCCTGTGGTAGCGTGTCCATAAAGGTGGCCACCGGCTCTTCCTACACGCCCATCGAAGCTTGTGAAGCTTGTTGCCCATTCCTGTGAATCTGAGCTGGTCTTGCGGTTTGCAGTGACCAGAAGAAAGCGGGGGCAGTGACACCATGCCACTCCCAGTCCTAGACCTACGGAAAATGAGCAGCTCCTCTTTCGCCCTCTGGGAAGCCGGCTGCTATTTAAAGTGGTTCGGCTTCCCTGCTGGAGAAGGGGCCTGTGGGAAGAGCAGACCCCGGGGAGATGACGGAGAGGTTCCGCTTGCCCCTAGCATTTCAGCCTCTGCAGCTAAGGCACCAGACATGCGGAGAGGCCACTGAGGACCATCCAGCTTTAGCCAAGCTGTCCCAGCCAGTGTCACAGGAGCAGAGAGACAAACCAGCCCTGCCAAGTCCTGCCCCACTTGCAGAATCAGGAGCAAATAAATTGTTGTTATTTCCACCCACTGAGTTTTGGAAGTGGCTTAGTGCATAACAATAGCAGAGGTGTCAAACTCATTTTCACCAGGGGCCACATCAGCCTCGCGGTGGCCTTCAAAGGGCCAAATGTAATTTTAGGACTGTATAAATGTCACTACTCTTTAACCAGGGGCAAGGAGCTCGGCGCTGCCGCCGGGTAGAAACAAGGTGCCGGGCTGGATAAAACAAAGTGGAGGGCTGGATTCGGCCCGTGGGCCTTGAGTTTGCCACCTGTGCATGGATCATGGAACAGACCCCTTTCCACCTGCCCCTGCGAATAACTGTCACATATCTGGTCACAGCACAAAGACAGGCTAAGCTCAGACATCACTTCCTCCAGGAAGCCTTCTGTAATTTCCCCAGACTTCAGTGCTCCTCCTCTACAATACACTGATATCCTGTACAATTCCGTATCATATAATACCGCGCTGTATTATAATGACTGAGATGAATGTTCTATCGCCTGTGTCTCCTGCCATCTGCTCGACTCAAGGACAGGAAGTGTGTTGTATTCACATTTGTATCCCCAATGCCTTAAATATTTGTTGAAGTAATAACTCAACGAATAAACAAATGGGAAGTGAAATATAGGTCAGAGTAGAGATACCCCTCTGATAGAATATTATCCACTTTTAACTTTGTAAACCAACCACACCGTAAAGCAAACAAAATCCATCCGCAGTCCGATGGTGTCAATGGTGTCATTCTCCACTCTGAAGGAATCTGGCAGGAGCGCCTAACCAAGAGAGACTCGAGTTTCTGTCCCCTCTGTCACCTCCCCTCAGAGAGGCTGCCAACCACCTGGGAGACAGTCGAGAAGCAGCTGCCAGGAAGGAGCGGTGGGGGTGACGAGCCATGTACACTGGGCTGTCGGCCCCTAGAGCTTGTAGGTCAGGCTGGGCCCGGGCCAGGAGAGGCAACAACTGGCTCACAGCCCCAAACTGTGGGAATCACCACTGTCTGGTAGCCCCGCTGGTACCCCTAGAACATACCCTCTAAGGGCTCACGACGGGAAAGGCTTCCAGCTCTCTTCCTGGTGTGAACCAGCCCCCAGAAGAATGGCATTCTCCCCTGAATCCTCACACTCCCACCCCCAGCACTCCCCGCCCTTCGCACCACTGTCTGAGCTCTGGACACTTCCCGCGGGCTGACAGCCTCACTGTGTCAGCCAGAGCAGCAACGAGCGGCACCCTCAGTCCTCAGGCCTCCCCCACGCAGTGGCGACGGGCCCTCCATATCGAACATGAAAGCAGAGACAAAGGTTGAGTGCAGTGTCAGGTATCCAGGCTTTGGGACTTGCTGGATGATGCTGAAGCTGCTGCCTTTCATTATTTTTCTTAAAAATATATTTCATTGATTATGCTATTACAGTTGTCCCATTTCCCCCCTTATTCCCCTCCCCCCTGCACCCCCCTCCCCCCCTTTAGTTCTTGTCCATTGGTCATACATATACGTTC
>PVJI01011630.1:0-55137 GCA_004026765.1 Micronycteris hirsuta | reverse complement strand
TCTGAGCAGCTCTGTTTTTCACCATCTGGAAAAGCTATTTCCGAAAGAGCCGGCCCGTAAGCTGTCTCAGGTCCACATGCCATTGTTTGCATTTAAGGATGACTGCTGGTAGTGTTTCAAAGGACAAATGTCAACCACTTCAAGTCAAAACTGACAAGAGGTTGGTTTCCATTCCTTGTCTCAATGTATTTCTCTATGCGACACCCCATGGTCAGTTTCCCCAGGGGTTCTGAAATTATTTTGCTAAGTTTGGTGGAAGATTAGTGGGAACTACTTTAAAAACACAACCAAGCACATCATCAGATGCCCGTCGTGGGGCTCCCTGCCTTCCCCCCACCCTGTGAGTGCCATGTGACAGCCCAGCCCCTAAATGAGACGAACCAGCTTGAAAAATGTAGTTATAGGTTATTCCAGGCACTCCACACCTGAGAAATGCAAAAGGAGCCCTTGCTGCCGGCTGACTCGTACCCACCATGTCAGCCAGAGCTAACCAGTGTTCACCTGTGAGTGTTGTAGCCCCTGAAATTATATTAGGCTTCCCCCCAAACGCAGCATCCTTTCCCCACCTTTTGACTGTGAAGTAGACTCAGAAATCTGTCACGGAAATTGAAGAAAAAGTCAGCAATATTCCAGCAAAACTGGAGGTTGTGGCTTACAAGGGTGGCTGCAGAGGTCTCCTGACACCCCACCTGTGTCACAGGCTGAGCGGACATGTACAAACCCACTTGGTGGCCTTGCCCTGAGGGTCAGGAACCTGTGTGTCCGGAGAACAACCTGCCCAGTAAATGAAGAGCAGAGAAGTGGCCCTAGAAAACAGGGTCAGCTTTTCTACCAGTTAGAAAAGTGACCGCTCCCCTCCTGGGGAGAGGAGGAGGCATAGGCAGAGAAGCAAAGGTGTCCCTCTCAGAGAAGGCTGGGAGCAAGGGATGCCCCGAACAATTTTTCACTTGAAGTTCATTCGGTAAACATTGACTGGGCATCTACTTTGTAATGGAGACTGTAGCAGGTGTTGCAAATGCAGCAGAGAGGTGGAGGGCATGGTCAGTATGGGCTGGTTGACCTAATGGGAAAGACAGAGGCTGCCCAAGTGCTCGTGGAAAAGGACAGAGGTGTTGAAGACGTCTGGGTGTGGCTTCTCTGAGGCATCTGGGAAAAGTAGGGAAGACTGAGTAGGAGATGTCTAGGGAAAGAGAGTGAACACGCAGAGGGACAGGGAGCAAGACCCCTTGGGACCACAGCGTGTTGCCAGATAGAAATTGCAGGAGGCCTGGTTGGCTTGAGCGTAGCAAGAGGGAGGGAGGCTGGTTAGGGACCAGACCTTCTTTCTGCCTCAGGAAGATGGGACAGGACTCTCCCACGGGGCCCCAGAGCCCACACTTCCCCTTTCTTTCCTCAGTCCCAGAGGATTTCTGGCTGAAAAGTTTCGAAAACTCAACTTCTTTTCACTTTATCTCCTCATCTTCACTTTGACCTATCATGCCCCAGTAGACCTAGCAATGGTGAGGAGCTTATAGTCTCATCTCACTTCTTCTCATCCTTTATCATATGAAAACACAGTGTCATCGCGCCCTACAAAAGTAAAGGGGGCCCTTAATCATTAAGCCTCAAAATCCAACTGGAGATACAATCTTGAAAAGCTGTGTAAATCTGTGCTTGACTAATTCCATCAAACAGTAACCTATTAGTTACTCATTTACAACACCTAGAAACAATGTGTTTCTTTCCTTTGGTCATTAAATCCAGCTGAATCGTTGTACTTCTAGCATTACAGAGATTAGAAAGCATTCTTTTGTTTTTGTAAGATTTCATTCTTTATGTAGAATCTTTGTCTGTATCTTATTTGAAATTCTCATTTTTCTTTAGATATGTCTAACTTCAATGAGCACTTATGACTTGTCAGGCATGGAACTGACAAATCATCACATTTAAAAAATGTGTGTTATTTATCTATTTTTTGTATTTTTCTCTTTATTGAATGTATTGGGGTGACATTGGTTAATAAAATTATGTAGACTGCAGGTGTACAATTCTATAACACATCATCCGGATGTTGTATTGTGTGTTCACCACCCCAAGTCAAGTCCCCTTCCGTCACCATTTATGCCCCTTAACACTCTTCTCCCTCCCCCACCCCTCCTTCCCTCTGGTCACCACCACGCTGTTGTGTCTATGAGTTTCTTAAAATCCCTTCACCCAGCCCTGCAGCCCTCCTCACACCCACACCCACACACCCACAGCTGTCAGTCTGCTCTTCATCTATGCGTCTGTCTCTACTTTGCATATTAGTTCATTTTGTTCATTAGATTCCACATATGAGTGAAATCAAATGGTATTTGTCTTTCTCTGACTGGCTTATTTTACTTACCATAATGCTCTCCAGGTCCATCCACGCTATCGCAAAGGGTAAGATTTCCTTTTTTTTTTTTTTTTTTTACGGCCAAGCGGCATTCCACTGTGTAAATGTACCACAGCTTTTTTTATCCACTCATCTGCTGATGAGCACCTGGGCTCCTATCAAATCTTGGCTATTGTAAATAATGATGCAATGGACATAGGAGTGCATATATTCTTTCAAATTAGTGTTTCAGATTTCTTCAGATATAGTCCCAGAAAAGGAAACACTGGGTCATAAGGCAGTTTCATTTTTCATTTTCTGAAGTAACTCCATACAGCTTTCCACAGTGGCTGCACCAGTCTGCATTCCCACCCACTGCACTATGGCGACCCTTTCTCTACATCCTCACCAGCACTTGTTGTTTGTTGATTTATTAACGACAGCCATTCTCACGGGAGTGCAGTGATACTTCATCATGATTTTAACTTGCATTTCTCTGAAGATTAGCGCTGTTGAGCATCTTTTCATGTGTCTATTGGCCATGTGTATGTTTCCTTTGGAGAAGTATCTATTCAGGTCCTTTGCCCATTTTTTAATTGGATTGTTTGTTTTGTGTGTGTGTTGAGTTTTACAAGTTTTTAAAATTGATTTGTGGATCAATGAATATGTTCTCCCATTCAATGGGTTGTCTTTCCATTGTGTTGATGGTTTCCTTTGCTGTGCAAAACCTTTTTTGTTTGATGCAGTCCCATTTATTTATTTTTGCTTTTCTTTCCCTTGCCCCAAGAGATATATAAAAAATATTGCTATGAGAAATGTCCAAGATTTTACTGCCTATGTTTTCGTCTAGGATTTTTATGGTTCTGAGCCTAACATTTGTCTTTAATCCATTTTGAGTTGTTTATTGTGTTTGGTATAAGAAGGTGATCTAGTTTCATTTTTTGCATATTCTGTCCAGTTTTCCCAAACCATTTATTGAATAGACTATCTTTACCCCATTGTATGTTTTTTCCTGTTTTATCAAAATTTTAAGTGACCATAAAGTCATGGGTTTATTTCTGGGCTCTCTATTCTAGAAATCATCACATTTAAGGCTTGTTAAAAAGGGAATAGATAAATAGTGTTCTTATGTAGAAAGACCTTTGTTTATTTAAAAAGATATGGTGGGAATGTAAAATGGGGCAGCAACTGTGGAAAAACAGTATGGAAGTTCCTCAAAAAATGAAACATAGAATTACCATGTGAGCCAGCACTTCCTCTTCTGGGCAAAGACTCATACGATCGAAAGCAGGGACTCAAACAGACACTCGCACACCAACATCTACAGCAGCGCTGCTCACGACAGGCCAAAGATGGAAAAGCCCAAATATCTGTCAACAGACAAATGGCTAAAGACACTGCCGCATATCCATACATCGGAATATTTTTTAGCCTTAAAAAGGAATGAAATTCTAATATATCCTACAATATGGATAAACTCAGAGTACACTATGTTAACTGTAATAAGCCAGTCACGAAAGGACAAACACTGCATGATTTCTCTTATAGGAGGTACTTAGAACAGTCAAATCCATAGAGATAGAAAGTCGAATGGTCGTCGCCAGGGGCTGCGGGGTGGAGAGAGTGGGGAGTTAGTGTTTAAAGGGCACAGTTTCAGTTTGGAAGGGTGGAAAAGTTCTGGAGATGGACGGCAGTGATGACTGTTCAACAATGTGAGTGCTTCATGCCACTGAACTGTACACTTAAAATATGGTTAAAATAAGAAATTTTATGCTATGTACATTTTGTCACAGGAAAAAATGTGAAAATAGAGAGAGAAAATTGAATGGTACAAAGACTCAACTTTTATAGAAGATTGCGATTTCTCAATAGAATGTGAATAGGAATGTCGTTTTTTCAGTCAGGGACTAACTCTTAAGAAGCCAATTAAGCCACTTAGAGAGCCAGCAAACAGCTCAGAGGGGAGGCTTGAAATCTTATCTTTCCCATGACCCTATCTTTGTCAACTCATTACTAAGCTCTGATAAGGCATGATGATGCTTCCAAGATGCAAAACCAAAGCCCCGGCCCATTAGGGTTTGGAAAGGAAAGGAGGCCCTGCGATGACTTGACTGAAGAGCCTCCGTTGGGACAGAAAGCTTCCCTCCTTGGTGCCACTTCCTACACAGGGCGCGAGCAGGCCTCCGGGAGTCCCGCCTCTCCTCTGGCCCGGGAGGGGGTCTGGTATAAAGTTATCAAGGATCCAATAGCCAGGGGGGGGGGGGGCAATGGGGAGAAGGGTTTTCAGGAATCACTGTAGAGGACACATGGACAGAACTAAGGGGGAGGAGGGAGGCTGGGGGGGATGGGGTTGGAGGGGAAGGGAGGAGGGGAGGGGAGAGGATGCAAATAACTGTAATTGAACAACAATAAAGTAATGATTTAAAATAAAATAAAATAAAATAAACTTATAAAGGATCCCGAGTGGCTGTCTCAGCGGAGGCCTCCTAACTGCTTACTTCGCTGGCCGGCTGTGCTTCTACCCGATGAAGAACAGTGGTCAATGTCCTCTGACTAAATGCCACAAAATAGTAGAGAAAACTGAAAATTTTAAATTGTAAGACTGACAATTCTCAGAGTCACCTTCAAAATATGAAGATAAAGGTATGTAAAATTATTGAACCTGCCTTAGATCAGGCAATTTATGATTTACCTTGTAAAAGATGATTAAGAATAGCCCAAATTTGATTTTAAAAAACTATTATAGCGGGGATACATGGGAACGCTCTGTACTTTCCATTCAATTTTTCTATAAATCTAAAACTTCTCTACAAAATAAGGTCTATTATTTTTTAAAAATCTATTTCCACATACTCTAGTCATTGTCTGTTAATCTAATAATGCTTAAACCAGCTCACTTGGCTAATGAGTGGTTTTAAGGCTTCACCGAATTTCTCAGGCTATCTTGGTTTGGACAGCTGTGGCTCCCAGCTAATTATCTGCAGGTTTTAATTTGATCTCACAGCTTGTCCAGGCTTCGTTTCCGTACCTTATGGCGCATAAAGGGCAGGATAGGGCAAATCAGAGTCTCCAAGTATCTGTGCACAATTTCAAAGGGATGGCAAGTCCGGGGAAAGGCACTGGCATCGCAGGCAGCTGCCCCAGTCACTGAAGAGTTTCCACTTTTATCACGACCTTGGCAGCTTGGTGATCTCACTGAGTCTAAGGCTCAAAGAATTAGACTTCGGAGCCCCTGTCCCCCTTCATGCCCCAAACAGGAAGTAATAGCCAGTTGATACATTTTTAATTTCTTACAATCTAGAAAATTATAAAACTAAGTTGAATGTTTTCCATGACTCCAGCTTAACATCAGAAATCCAGAGGGTGTTTTCTCTACATTATTTTCACTGCATTATTCACAATAAATATATATATTATGATATATATTAATTGAAAAAAAATATATATATACACATATATATCTTGCTATGTTCTTCAGATTTCTCATATCATTAGCATGAAATAATGATTAGGAAACATTGATAAAATGCCACAATACAGATACAAGGTATTACTATCAGATTTCCCCAAGTACAATGCTTCTGATAATTGACACCTCTCAAAATAATATTTAGAGTTAATGCAATTTTCATCTTTTATTAAAATATGACTTGAAAATTCTGTCCTGCTATTCAAATATCTGAAACCATGTTACAAGGCAGCATGACTACCTTAGTAGAGATGAATAATCATGACCTAACCCATACATGTGAAGATAAGAAACAAGACCAGACATTGTCTAAGCACCTGAATCCAACCCAGTGATCCCAAATATGTGAATAACATATTGACATAATGTAAATTAATAATATATATTATACCTGAGTAAATGACTTACTGAATGAATGAATAAATTCTCTGCTATTCAATTGGCAGAGAACTAAAAACAAAAGATAATTTTAATCTCCATGCTACTAAGAAGTTTGATTGTTAAGGACATATTTTTACTTACTGTTAGTAAAAATATAAATTGAACAATACAGGGATGGGCAAAAGTAGGTTAATAATAATAAATAATACAATAATTAGTAAATAAATAATAATAACAGAATAAACTCTGTGTTTCACATACTCACAACTGTAAACTTCCTTCTGTCCATGACTGCATTTTTTAAAAAACTAAGACAGTAAAGGTCATATTTGAAAAATGTTTAAGTTCTTTGACCCAATAGCCCCAAGCCTTGGAATCTACACCTAATAATAGTCATCATTGCAGCCACAAAAGCAGCATGATTTTACAAAATGAGAAACACCTTAAATGTCCAACAATGGGAGTAAATTAAATAAATTATCATGTGCCCAGATGATAACATATTATTCTGCCATTAAAATTCATTACGGGGATTTAGATGCTGCCCATGAAGAAGAAATTGGTACCACCTGACCCTCCTACAGTAACCAACTAGAAAACTTGGCAAAGTGTATAATGAGCGGCTCTAAAGTATTAGACAGCAGGCGGACAGGACAGTGATCCCTTGGAGAAGAGCTTTCTGCCTGGAGGCACTTTCTGGGCAGTGGATTGTCAATGTCTTATAGAGTTAAACATACACATATCCTTTGGCCAGGCAATCCATTCCTAGAGAAATAAAAACATGTGCCCAGGAGAAGACCTTATAAAAATGTTCATGGCACCTTTAGTTACAAAAGGAAGGAAAGAAGGAAGGAAAGGAGGGAGGGAGGGAAGGAAAAGAGAAGGGAAGAAAGAAAGAAGAAAAGGAACTGTAGCAACCAGTGTGTAAATGGGCTCTGGAGATCTAATGTACAACACACTCAACACGCTGTATGAGAAACTTCAAAGATGCTAAGAGATTAGAACTTGATTATTCTCAACACAATGAAGAAATAATTATGTGACGTGACAGAAGTGTTATCTAGCATTACTGTAGTAATTATATTGTGATATATAAATGTATCAAACCAACAAGCTGTGTACCTAAAACTCACACAATGTTACATGGCAATTATATCTCAATTAAAATAAATAAATAAAATAGGCACTGAAAAAAAACCCCAACAGAATAACCCAAACAGCCCAACAAGGGCATGGATAAACAAACTCCAATAAGCCATGAAGTGAAACACCACTCAGAAATCAAAGAACAACCACTACTAAAAGTGACAACGGATGGACCTCACAGACGTGACGCTAAAGAAGCCTGACGCAAAAAAGGACATCATTTGATTCCATTTGTATGGTGTGAAATAACAGGCAAGACTAACTGAAAGCGGAAGAAAACTCAGAACAGGGATTCATGTTGTGGGGGGAGGTGAGGAGGGGAGCCAGTGGATCACTGACAGCAAAGGACAGAGAGGAGCATGCTGGAGTGATGGAACTGTCCTGCATCTTGGCACGGGTGTGGTTTACACGTGTCTGTATTTATCAAAACTCATGCAACTATACCCTTAAGATATGTACATTCCACGGTATATAAATGCACCTCAATCAAAAGGAAAAACGAAAGAAACACTTATTTCAGGACTGGACGTACTATGTTCGCTACACAAACATGTCTTTCCTGTGCATCTTTCCTCGTTCTCTGCTCCCCTCTTTCACTGAGTCCCTCCTTGGGTTGTCTCCTCATCCCCTAAGCTGCCCTTCCTATGCGTTCTCCGTGCATGTGGCCTCGACCCCTGCACATCCTACAGCACCGAGACAAAGCAGTCTGCTTACTTGTCTATTTCCCCCACAAAACCAGAAGCCCCTGAGGTCAGCCTTCAACAACAATTGAGGTGACAGTGATAAAAAGTAGCATATGTAAGGAACATGTGTGTTCTTTCTCTGAGCTAAGGGCTTTCCCAGGATGTCATCACAATCTGTTCATCAACGAATCCTGAGACCCCAGAACCCTATAACCAGAGGTCATGAATTATTGATGCATGCAGTATTTTCAGGTATGGTAGAATGCGTCCAAAGGTAATTCTTGGTCGTTAGAATTGCAAGTGATTTTTTAAACACATTTTTTCTTATATTTTTTATATTTTAAAGAAGTTCTACTTTTATATCAGAACAAAGGAAGTTTCTGTATTAAAAAAAGGTCAACTAAAGACATTAAAAACAAAGACCTTTTGAGGTATAGCTGAGGTATTCGTGAGCTGCTTTTTTAAAAAAATTTGTTACAGCACTTTCTAAAGATGAAAATGTTACAGTTTGAGTAGATTACTAAGCAAAAAGAAAAAACCCACAAATGTTGCTATGGATTCCGATTGTAATTATCAAAGAAATATTTCTTCAGAAATTAAAACTTATCTTTTTTTAGCTTCAATATAACGGGAAGAAATAATGATTTTAGAACGGATCTCCCTTTCTTTCCATAAATACACAAGAAGCTTTATTTTGAAGCCAAAACAGTTGGGGATCTGAAAAGTATATTTTGACAGAGTCTTGAAAACTATCCTTCCTAATCTTCCAGAATCCTTTCCAAGGCCCTATCTAAGATGAACTCTTGAGTGCAATACTAAACTGTGTTAAAGGGAAAAATGGTTTTGAAAACTACCACTGATAATACACAAATGATAAAGTTTAAAAATAAATCTTGTCAAGAAATGAAACTCCATATAGTTCTCAAAGCCTGGCCTCAGTTATTTTTAGTTATTTTGCTCACTTGTCATTAGCACGGCAAAACTGAAGGTACAATATTTGCATCCCCATCTATGGTCCCCATTTGATCCTGTAGGTCTTTTTGTTTGCTCGTTTTCTCTTTTTTCTGGAGTATAGTCGTCTCCATTCCCCCTCCCCAACACTCCTCCCGCTCCAGCCGTCCTCACCTCCCACCCTTGATCCTATCCCCCTTTGGCTTTGCCCGTGTGATCCTACACGTCTTTCTGTCACCTACAGGTGTGGCACCCACAAGATAAGCTTCAGAAGGCTGCCGGAAGAATTCTCTTAGAGAAAGACCTTTTCAGAACTATGAGGCACAGGGAGCTTTAGAAAAGTTCTCAAAATCTTTGCCCCTCCTCCCATTGATAGGCTGGATTTTCTTCATGTTTCCTCCACTCGAATCTTTGCTGTTTAGTGACGGAGTGGCCCAGAGAACACAGGAGAAGTGACGCTCTATGACTCTGCAGGTCCACTCTACAGGGAACACAACTTCTGCCTCTTTCTCTGGAACATTCATGCTGGAGCCCTGAACTGCCATAAAAGCCATTTACGTGCTGTGAGGAGCCACTAGCCCACTGGAGGGACCACACAGAAACAGCCCGGCCATCCCCCGTGACCCCAGCACCCCGTCCCCAGGGTTTCACTGTCAACCCCCATGGACTGCAGCCTCAGACACACCCACTCAGCCAAGCCTTTCCTCAAAGTCTGACCCACAGAAACCTGGAGAGACAGAAAATGAATGGTGCTGTTCTAAGCCACAGAGGTTTGCAGTGATGTCTTAGACAGAGATAAACAATTGGAAGAGAAGCTGTGTACGAGAAAATAAAATGAGATAATAAATATGTGCAAACAAAAGAAAGACGTTACTATGAGAATAACAGCTTCACAGAGAACAGGACAAAACAGATAAAATTTTCTGAAGGACAAGAAATTAGTGTCACTTACTTCCAAATCGTAATAAAGAGCTTAAGATTTCTTCTGATCTACTCATTTTGCCAAACAAACTCAAAGACAATTTAATATTTTAAGCTGGTTAAGGCCAGTATAAAGTAATAGAAAATTAAAAGAGAATCATTTTGAATAAATACAAGCACACCAGAAGAGCAACTTCCACCAGTTTCCAGAAAGGGTCTCTCAGCCTGACCTCTTTTAAGAAACAGCCAAGACTCACTTGTAATGAGAAGCTCCAATTTACATGCAATGCTTGTCCTAAAAAGCTTTCAAGATTTTTAGCCTTAAGAATGTGAAATTTGCCTGTTCTTTTCATTTACCTTGTCAGTGTGCTTAGCAAACACTGTGTATTTGGACAGTACAATAATAAACTTCCATCTAGTTCTGATCAATTTTTCAGAAATTTTGGGGGGGGAACAACAGAGTCAAATTAATGAGGTTTTATAAAACCCAACAAACAAGCAGCTCTTGTTTAAAGGTTTGCATAAAACAAAGGCCCTTCTGTGATAATGTTCCCACAACAAAGTGCTACTTCCTCATTAAACCTACACAGAAAACAAAGCAGTTCTTCAAAGGCAGCTTTATTTTCAATGCCATAGAAAACGTTTCCCTTTTCACATAATATATTTAGTCTTCTAAAGGAACATTGCAAATTTTTACTCATATATCTGACCATGTCCAGTGAAACTTTCACCCAGGTTTAAACAGTTTTTTAGAGGAGAATGCAAAACACTGATTTATTTTTCTGTATGTTGGCCAAAAACACAGATTAGGTAGCATCCAGTCCTGCCAGACAAGTGCTAATGGTCTGCCTCAATCACGGGGAAAGGACCCTTTGAGCCTCTATGTGACGTGGGCAGAGAATAAGGGGAGGGGTGTAGGAAGAATCTGAGTGCTCCCAATATCTCGCAGGAAACTCCTGCCAGTCTTCCTACAAAATCATAACATAAGGGAAACAATGATAGGAGACCAGGAATAAATGAGGTGCAACAGTGTTACACAGTTAGAAGGAACCAGCGCTCCAATCTCCTTACCTCCACAGAGGAGACCATCTGTATCCCAGGACTGTTGAGGAAAGCAGATGACATAACATGGATATGAGAAAAAATGCTATGGGTCATCTACAAACTATACTTATGCACGTATATGCGCAGATTCCTATGTAGATGCTCCCCAATGTATGACGAAGTTTTGTCACGATAAACCATTGTAAGTTGCAAATATTGTTAGGTGGAAAATGTGTTTGATGCACCTAACCTACAAAACATCACAGCTTAGACTAGCCTACCTGAAACAACCTCAGAACAATTATATCAGCCCACAGTTAGGCAAATCACGAAACACAAAGCCTATTTTTTAAATCCTCATCCGAGGACATGCTTATTGATTTTAGAGAGGGGAAGGGAGGGAGTGAGAGAGGGTAAAAAACGTCAATGTGAGAGAGAAACATTGATTGATTAACCCAGGCACATGCCCTGACCGGGAATCAAACCCACGACCTCTCGATACAGGGAGTATACATAAAATACAGGGCAGTGTTCCAAACAACGGAGCCACATGAGCCAGAGCACACAAAGCCTATTTTATAATAAAGTATTAAATATCTCATGTGATTTACTATGAATATCTTTCACACCAGTGTAAAGTTGAAATATGATAAGTCAAATGATCATAAGTTTGGAACCATTTATATATATGAATTGTGAATGAATATATAATATATAGATTGTGTATTCATATACATATGTAGGTTCCATATGCAATATATAGGTCATATACTACATGTAACTCTATAATACCATATTACTAAATTCCATATTCTTCCAAATTCTGTAATACTAAATTCTATATACTACATAATCTATATATTATACACAGATTTCTAGATATACACATTGTATTTACATATTTGTATACAATGTGTATGTGTAGATTCCTACACAATACAGGCAATAAACATTCTTTTTTAAAGGAATACTCAAAACAAAACTAACCACAAACTTGCAATATGAACCTTAAAATTGATATGTATTCATTGCATTACTTAATTGATATACTTAAGAGATCAACCTTTTTTCACTGTTATTACATATAGAAAACAAAAACAAAAAACAACCCCAAAATGCCCTGTATGGGAATTCTTATGCAAATGATGGGTAAGCCATATAGAATATTGATACAACTTTAAAAATTATTCATGATGTATTTTAATTATATTTGGAAATGCTTGTGCTATGATGCTAAATAACCCATCAGGACACAAACACGTAGCCATCTGTATCAGCTGACGGGTGACGCCGCCCAACGAAGCACAGAGCCCAGGCGCTCGGATCTCAGTGAGTCATCCCACGGGAGCAAGTTACCGAACCCTCCGTTTCAGGTTTGCCGCTTGTCAAGAGCAGATAATAATAGGACCACACGCACAGGGCAAGTACGACTATTCAATTACGTAATTCCGATCAAGTGCTGAGCACGGGGTCTGGCCCACAGTAAATGAAACTGCAACATTACTGAACACACAGAAATGCATGCAAAGGTCTAAAAGTAAGATGTCAAAATTATTAATGGTTGTTTCAGAATGAAGAAACTAAGTTTTTCTGCCTCTTTACACTTATATGTACCCTCTACATATATTTCTACCATGAACGCATTTCACTTTTCAAACCAGAAAACATAGAATTGACTTATAAATTTATTTTCTCAAAATATGCTTAATTGCACTCACTTCTTAGCTAATTTCAATTAGGTTACATCAAGGTCTTGTTTAAAGTTTCCCTTGATGATATCAGGAGACCTTCAGGACTTCAAAGTCACTTGTGGATTACAAACATGGCATAAGGAAAGGAAACATTTATTCAACCTGAGGAATTTGTCAGGTGCTGGACCAGGGGCCACCCTTCACTCTTAACGCTATGACATTCTACTTGTAGATTAGAAAAGCATATCACCCCTCTACACTTTATACATTCCACCACACCGTACAACCCAAAGGAATAATACATACATATACACATATATAGAACTTCTATCACTTATTCTCCATCACCAGCCTTCTTAAAGTCACGGCACCAAGGTGTCAGCCTACGGCAGTTTCTCGGTCGAAATCCAAGGACATCTAGTCGATGCGTCAGAAAGCAGTCTGATTTCAACATAAGAATTCTAAATTTTGTATTTTCATTCCAAAGTTTATCTAAAAACTTAATATAAGCCTATTCAGTGTGTGTGTGTGTGTGTGTGTGTGTATGATATGAAATTCCTTTATAACAAAATTCTGCTCCAGAATTTTAGAGCTGTGTCTGAGTTTATGTCATTGCACTGGTACAAGTGTCACCTGCTGAGAAGATGGTATTTGTGTGGGTTGCAAACAACTGCAAGTCTACCTTTGTACACTCTGTTTTGTGGGGCTCTGAGGGGAGGCGCTGGCAGGGAGCTGAAAGGCTAGAGGAGGGATTACTCCTCTCTGGGTACCTGCTGTTCCCATGGGCACCCTTTGCCCTGCCTACAGCATTTGCCCGCAGTCTCCAGCCTCCCCACATGCCCCACATGAGCCTCCTCCTCACAGCCCAGAGGTGGGACGTTCTCCTCCACGCCTGTAGGTGCAAATAACCCCAATCACCTCCCTAAGTTCCGCCTCAGAACTTCCCATCTCTGAGTCACCTTTCCACTTCTCCAGCACTGTTTAAGCAGTTCTTCATACTAGAAATGCCCCTTTAACTACCTGGAGTCGTTTCTGCTTTCCTCATTGGACCCTGGCTGATACATAAGAGCATGCATTTCATAGTATATTAACTTTTAAAAGTTGTGGTAAAATAGACATAACATAAAAATCACTACTTTAGCCATTTTTAACTGCATAGTTGAGTGGAATTCAGTAATTCACATTGTTGCACAACCATCACCATCACTGACCACCAGAAGTTTTTCATCTTCCCAAACCAAAACTCTGCACCCATGAAAAAATAACCCCTTACGCCTCCTCCCCGCAGTCCCCAGCAGCCACCATTCCTATGTCTGTCTCTAGAGATGTAACTATTCCAGTACTTCATATAAGCAGAGTTATACAGAATTCGTCATTATGTCTGGCTTATTTCACTTAGCATGTTTTCAAGATTTATCCATGTGTTGCATGTATCAGAATTTGCTTCCTTTTTAAGGCAGAATAATATTCCATCCTGTGTACATACCATGTTTCTTTTATCTATTCACTGCTGGACACTTGGATTGCTTCCACCTTTCGGCTATTGTGAATAGCACTGTTATAGATCTGGGTGTGCTCATATCTCTTTGAATACCTGCTTTCCATTTCTTTGAGAATATATCTAGAACTTGAAATTCTATGTTTACCTTTTTAAGGAATCACCACCAGCGATGCAAGAGGGTTACAACTTCTCCACACCCTCACCATTCCTTATTTTCTGTTTTTAATTTTTTTTATAAAAGACATGTTAATAAGCATGAAGTGGTATCTCATTGTGGTTTTGACTTTCATTTCCCTAGTGATCAAATATGTTAAGCATCTTGTCATCTGCGTAGTGTATCAACTCTTAAAGTAGTGTGTTTCAAATTGGAAAACCTCAGGGTCTTATATTGAGAAATTTTACCATAGGTATACATGTTAATACAATTATCAGGGCCTAAAAAATGCTGACAATCATACAATTCAAGATCCATCAGATGTGCATGCTCTCTCTGTCAGAAAAATTTCTTTAAAATCTTAAATTGTCACAGAAGTTCCCTGACTCACTTCAGCGGTGTTAGTGTTAGGCTAAAGAAAATGCTCTTACGTCATCTGACAGTGAGGAGTAGTTTATTTCGGCCTGAGTGCTGCCAAAGTGAGCGCAAGGAATAGCTTATTATTGGAGACCACCCACAGGTATGTCAGTTTTATGATTGTTAAAGAGACTCTTCAGCTTTATTTTTCTTAAAACAAAAATACCACGCTCATTCAATCCTCACAGATTTTTATAAACGTAAGATATCATCACCAAATATCTAACAGTATTAATTCCAAAATCTTGTGAATCAATGTAAGAAATGAATAGCAGGTGCTATTTTGAAAAACTAAAGAAATAAATCTAATCATTCCTCTTGTAATATGTTACTAAAGCAAACATTCTGCAGTTAAATCTTATTACAAACCACACGATATTCATTGACTTTCTGATAACACTACTATTTGTCTTTTCTTCAGTTTATCTTTCCAGTTAGCCAAACATTACCCACAGAGGCTAAAAAATGCCATAATTTCAGCAGCGTGATCAGTTGAACTAGAGAATCAAGAATAGAATCAATGTCCCTGGCTGGTGTAGCTCAGTGGATTGAGCACGGGCTAGGAACCAAAGGGTCCCAGTTCGATTCCTGGTCAGGGCACATGCCTGGGTTGCAGGCCAGGTCCCCTGTGAGGGCCATGTGAGAGGCAACCGTACATTGCTGTTTCTCTTCCTCTCTGTCTCCCTCCCTTCTCCTCTCTCTAAAAATAAATAAATAAAATCTTAAAAAAAAAAAAAAGAATAGAATCAATGTCTTCAGCACTTGCCAACACAGAAGGAAAGTGACTAATATGGACATAAAACCCAGGATCTTACATACTTACTAAGGTACATGAGCACATTTACAACATGAAGTTGTTACGTCTGCAATTATACTCAGGTCTGTATAATTTTACTTTAGAACTCTATACTTAATTTCGCATTTTTATAGGAGTGAAACAAAGAAGTTGAAACATTTGTTGATCATCAGCTTTTAATCAGGTGGTAAACAAAAAAGAGGAGGGGACGTGGAAAAAAGCATTATTGACACTGCAACTCTTTACTCAGGGCCTCACCTCTGCCAATCCTGCGTGTGCAAGAGTAGACAAGACAACCCTCAGCAAATGTTAACGGGGAAAGGAAAGGACAAAGAAAGAAGAGGAGGAGGAAGAAGAAGAACACATCTGCAGTCTGCCTGCTCAGAGTACGTAATCTACAAATGAACTGGTAGGTGGTTAACGGCTGGCTTGACAGGGAAGCGCACAGATTTTGACAGTGGGGAAAAGTCATCAGAAGGTGTGGCCATGCTGTAGATCTGAGTGTCGGTGAGACCTAAGAAACAGGGTGAGACGTGGGAGAAAAAGGAGATAACGTGATAAGGAATCTGGCTGTCAGTACCTATAAGGATTGAAACTTGCCCTCATGACAAGAGGGACAGCCACACCTGGGTGCACTAGAGGCAGCCATTCAACTGGAATCTCACCAAGTCTTTGGAGCGGATTTTAGTTTCTAGGAAATAAAGGGTATAAGGAACATGTTAAGAAAACCACGATGAAACGACCCAACAAACCCAGAATGTGGGATATTCTATAACACAACTGGCCTAGTCTGTTCAAAAAGTAAGTATTATTTTTTAAAGAATTGGAAGACAATTCAGATTAAAAGAGATTTAAGAAGGATTACAATCAAATGCAATGCATGTTTCTTATTGTATCCTGGTTTGAAAAAGAACAAGCTATAAAAGGCATTGGTGGATAAATCGGGAAAACGGATGTGGATGTAGAAGTGGTTAGGAAATTACTGCCAATTTTGTTAGAGGTGCTAACGTTATGGTGCCTATTCAGAGCAAATGTCCCGTGTTTTGTATTGGTACAATGTCACAATGACTGCATTTAACTTGAAAAGTGTTCAGAAAGATAAAACAAACATAAAACAATGTTAAAAAATCTGAGCTGCATTTAACTTGAAAAGTATTCAGAAAGATAAAACAAACATAAAACAATGTTTAAAAATCTGGGGTGGGTATATGTGTACCACAGTAATATGCTTTCTACGTTATCAAAAATATCCATAATAAAAAGGCGCAATAAATAAATACATCCGAGAAAGATTTTCTTGTATGTAAGAATAATGCACTTTTTAAAATTATATTTTATTGGTTATGCTATTACAGTTCTCCCATTTTTCCCCCTTTATTCCCCTCGGCCCTGCTCCCCCCTCCCACGCGCATTCTCCCCTTTCAGTTCATGTCTGTGGGTCGTACATATAAGTTCTCTGGCTTCTCCATTTCCTATACTATTCCCAACCTCCCCTGTCTGTTTTGAACATACCATTTCTGCTTCTTATTCCCTGTACCATTTCCCCCATCCTCCCCCATCCCCCCGCCTCCAATAACTCTCCATGTGATCTCCATTTCCATGATTCTGTTCTTCTTCTAGTTGTTTAACAAAGTAATGTCCAGCTGTTACTTTGGCCAAACTCATATAATATTACATTTCTAATGCTGAAAATGGTTATACCTTTTCCATTTAAAAAAGAAAATAAATTGAAAAGGTGATGGGAAAATCAAAATCTCCTGTAGAAGCATCCTTCCCACTGAAATAAAAACAAAGTTCAGGGGAAAGAGGAAGTTCTTTTTCCTTTTTCTTAGGTGGGTTTGAAAATATTAACACGTGACATATTAATTCAGGACTTATGGCTGAAAATCGTCAGGAGTGATATTTTACTTACATAATACTATGAACCTAAACTTAGAAAAATGTCTCCTGAGCCATACACATTGGTTGTTACCTTATTTACTGTTATTATAAGAGATCAAAAGTTCTTTGCACATGAATATACCCAGTAGTGTCTTGTCTTCTTCTTAAAATCTTGCACATTTTAAAACTATCATTTATTCAAGAAGTTATAATAATTTGTCATTAAATCTCTAAAATTCCTATTTCAATGGTATAGTGCATGTTTCAACTATTTGTCTCAACTGATATATCACATGATGTTGAAGAATCCTAACACAAAAGAAATTGAATGAAAATAAATAGGAATATTATGCAATAGTATTTCTTGAGAACTGAAATCAGAAATTGTGACAATATCGGCCATCTTTCTTTTTCATCCCTTCCATTCAGACTTTTTTTCTCATTCCCAGGAATTCTGGGGCAAACAAGGCCCATACCATATTTTTCTCCACTCTGCTATGTAGTCTTGAAGGAAATCAAGAGGATGCAGTTGTGGCCTGAGCCAATCATACCTTGCCTTTCCCAACTCAAGCTGAAGACTTGGTCACAGCGGGACTGGACAACTCGACTTTACTCTCAACCCTCACAGACAGCAGGGCAAGGGTAAGGCATGCTCAAGGGGTTTAACACTATCCCCTTGGTTTCTAAGCCTTATATGCTAAAATAACTTTGCACAGTGATAGTAGCAAGATAATAAGTTTGAAAGGAAGGAAATGCATACACTTTGTACATCTACTCAACTCCCAATGAGTCTGTTGACCTCTAGCGCGCAGCCTGACACAGGATCCTGCACAAATGAGGGTGCCTGCTGACGCGGCTTCTAAGAACATCAACCCCACGGAAACAGTTTCGCTCATTTTCTCAAAGAATTCTGAGAATGAGAATTGTGTCAAACAACGTTACCAAGCACTAGTTCTGTATATTGCTTAGCTTCACCTGGTGGAAAAACAATGAGAACAGAACGTAAATGTGGTAAGAAACAAGGCACACTTTCCTAAAAGTCATCAGACTATAACCCAGCGGCCCACAGAAATTCTTTAGTGCTTCTTGCCTTACCTACCTGTCTCAAGTCCAGAGTGATTGTGACCCAGTGATATTCTCTCCCGTTTTGAATACTGGGACTTTGCCACCAGTTATTGGTACCATCTATTGCATTTGATATTGGATGGCGTTCTGTAAAAAGAAAATAGAAACATAATACCCTCCAGGTCCATCCATATTGTCATAAGTAGTAAGACTTCATTCTTTTTTATGGCTAAGTAATATTACATTGTATATATGTACCACCTCTTTATCCATTTGTCTATTGATGGGCACTTAGGTTGCTTCCATATCATAACTATTGCAAATAATGCTGCAAGGAGCATAGGCATATGCCCATTCAAATTCATGTTTTGAACTTCTTCAGATCAATAATGATAAGTGGAATTTCTGGGTCATATGATAGGTGTATTTTTAAATTTTTGAGAAACTTCCATACTGTTTTCCATAGTGGCTGAAACTAATATAATATTGTATATCAACTGTAATTTAAACGTTATAAAAAAAGAAATGAAGGAAAGAAGGAAGGAAGGAAATAAATTTAAAACGTGTACTTCTCAGCTTTTGGTCTAAATTGTTTTAACTTCTAAACTCTATGCTAGTGGAAGTGAATAGCAGTGAAGGTGAACATACTACATTGTTCATGATTTCCTAATAAAAGTCTTCATAATCATCTCAAAAAGTATAAAGTCCCACAGGTACTCCCAAATACAGGAAGCAACACTTGCCTCTGGGGTTGGCACTGCGGCCGTCACAGACGCGGCACTGGGGGTTCCGCACAGGTCGACCAGGCACATGCTCCACAAGTTTGCAGAACATCTCAGGCCCCTTCTCACCACAGGTGGCGTTGGTGATGATGTGAGCATTGCTGGCAAGGTTGAGAATGGCAGGAAACAGGCCTGGAAGTAAACATTCACCAAATCAGCTCAGCCACTGGAAGTGCAAAGGAGATTACTGCATGCCACTTTGCAGGGGAATCAGAAAGAGATTGTAAGTCTATGTGCTGAGTGAAGGAAGTCTTACACAGGAGCCGTTACACAGCGATTTCATTGCTATAAAATTCTAGGAGGAAAAAAACTCATCTTTGAGAACAAAACCCCTGAACAGTAGTGGCAGAGGGTGGGACTGACCGTGAAGGGACACAAGGGAGCTTTCTGGGGTAACGTTAGGTTCTGTATCTTGATAAAGGTTTAGACTGCACAGGCAGATGCAGTTGTGAAAAATCATACAATGGGTGAGATTTGGGTAGATTGGTGTATTCCACTATGTGTGAATTTTACCTCAAACAATTAAAAAGAGTCATAACAAATGTTGATGTAAATGCTGAAGAGTTTAGGAGTGGAGTACACTTTATCCTTCAACCCACTTTGAAATGCATCAGAAAATACGCTGGATCGATGGATAGATAGAGATGCGTACAGGGTCAGACGGGTGATAAAGAGCGTAACACATCCATTGTAGAATCTCGGTAAGAAGGTAGATGTTCACTGTACAATTCTTTCCACTTTTCTGATTCAAATGCTTCGTAATAAAATGTTGGAAAAATAGGTTTTAAGAAAAGTGTCAAATGATCCAATGCACATATATGCCAGTGAAATTCAAACATCTTTCATTCAAAAGAAGGGCATCCATTTTCTATCCGCTTGGTTTCAGTTGCCTCACCTAGCAGTTACAAGGTCTGTTCTATCATTATCCAGGATATTTTCCTCTCTCTCGCCTCTTTCTTTCCGGCCTGTTTTCTTTGGTGAATAAAATTTGAGAACGCAAAGATTCAATTTTCAAAATTCTCATCAATCCAGTGTTAATCTTTGCCTTTGTACAGTTCGTTTCTCTCCCTTGAATTTTATCTTTAAGAAGCTGGTCCAAATTATTCAGAAAACAATTTTTGGGTGACTGTAAGGAAGATAACTCTAATAGGTTCTTTAGAGACTTGACTTTATCTTGGTAGAAGAGGATAATAGCAGAGAGATTCTACAAAGAGAGGTTATATATATAATTTATTATATACAATAAATTATTATATATGAAGTATATAATAATTTCATATATTATACATGAAATATACAGTATTTCAGGAATACTCCAGGAAGTCCAGTGCACATGACTTTGAAGAGGCGTTTTACGTGAAAGCACACTGTGAACAGAGATGGAGTACTGAGAGGCGGGGTCTCAGCTAAGGAGGTTTCTCTAATTTATGAGAGCTCACTCTTCAAAGATAACAGAAGGTAAGTGTTTCTTTATAAAGAATATAGAGTCAATATTGTTTCTGAAATATTTCTTTTCCAGTAAAAATTTTAAAACAAAATAATTTTAGTAATAGAGAAGGAATTCATGTCTCCAATTTTGATTTTTTAAAGTTTTGCTTAATCTTTTCAATGATCTTCATTATAATTTATTTTATAAAATAAAAATGGTTATTTGTGTAAGAGTTGCTATACTAAAAAACTGACCAGGCATCTATCTAAAAAATAACCTATTATGTAGTCTTTCAAAGGCTTTCCATAGGAAACAGAGCTCCCTATTAGCAGTTCCCTCATGGTAGAACGACCGCGTTCAAGTCCCTCAGTCTCTCAATAGAAAGTAATGATTGAATATTTGTATTTCAGAGATTATTCATTTTGAAGCATAACAGACTCATCATATACGATGTTTAATATGTCATATATATTTTCATTTTTAACTTAAAGTTTTCAATTTTTATTATATTCCTTTAAAAGGATTTCTTTTTTAATCAAAGAGGCTTTATGAGGAAACACGAATCTTTGTTTAATTATGCAGTTCTTAAAATTATTATTTTTATCACCCAGTAGTTAGACACTTACACTTTATGGAATGATCTACTTGTTAAAGTGACATGTAATTCTTGGGAGCAATACTTAAATGGCAGGAGCTGGTATTTATTCTGTTTAATACCGAGGTAAATATTTTTCTCCATTCTTTATGGCCATAGTATTCTAGTAATCTGGTTTAAATGTATCTTATGAGTTAGCGATTGAAAATACGCTATGATTTTAAACTGCAGAGTTTTATCCAAATAGTTAACTGGTATTTTGCAGGTCCTGTGTCACACGCGTGCGCTTAGATTTGCAGAAGTCAGCTCTCTCCATTCCCTTCCCGCAGGCTAGCGGAGCGAGGAAAAGCGGCCGAGCTCACAGGAACTGATTTAACAATGCGTTTCTCTATCAACAAATACTTTACCAGTTAACTTAACAAACGTTGCCACATTTTTAATTCTCCCCTCCCGTTGCTCCCCATCAAGAGAACTCCCCACTTCCTGCCCAGGGCTCCCTCCCACCCTGGAGACCTTGAGTTATGGGGGGCAGTGGTGAGTGGGGGCGGGGCGTCCTGAGGGCACCCTGCTCTCTGTACTCAGGAGTCTCTGCTCTGAGCCACGGAGAAAAGGAGGTCAGACCCTCAGAATGTAAACTTAACATAATTTTGGTGAACAATATCTTAATTGTACTAATCAGCATCAAGTCGTTCTTGCACTAGAAAGGTTTTAAAGAACTTCCGTATTTCCTTACCTTGCTAGAATTGTAAATACGCTTTTAATAATAAAAAAAAGATAAATTCCTTTGTTAGCATAGCTGTGTAGGAAAAAACCTTTAAATAATTAATTTCAAAAATATATCCCAGTTATATTTCACTAAAACTAAATGCATCTTTCTTCTCCGATACACTAGTATTTGAATAAAAACTAAATTATTCCTTACCTATTATATCTACTGTTCACAGTTATAGAATAATTATTATTCCTTGTTGCACATGACCACATCTGCTTGAGGATAAAAGAAAGTTAGAAATATGTACTGGAGAAGACATGTTTTAAAAAGAATTTTTTTTAAAAAGTCCCTCAGGTTGCAGAATCATTTCAAAGACAACCAAATATTTCAATTAAAGGGAAACCACGTGAGCTTCAAGTGGGAGGGACGATAGGAAATCAAAGGGTGAGAAAGGGCACTGGGGTCAGGAACCCACCAAGAACAAGAGTTTGATTTTCCACGTAAAAATCAAAGGCAGCATGGAGGCTGTAGCAGGATACATGTGGCAGAGCTTTACCATTACACAGCTGTGCACTTAATAAATTAGACTATACATTTTTGTTGAGAGACATTATTTGCTTTAGTTAGTGTTACTGTAATACTAATTTGTACGTTTCCCCCATTCAGGTCACACAATGGAATCATTTTTCTATGCCTGTATTTAACTGGTAGCTAAAGACTTTATAACACCAAACTCCGCCAAGCATGAAATAAATTCCTTCTCATTCACCAGTAGCTTTTTTTAATCCTTTCTTCACAGCCTGAATACATTTGGTTTTCTTAAATGCATTTCAGGACCACGTCAATCTGCTGGAAATGCCTTTATTACTATTAGGTGAAAAAGAGCCATAACGCTGACAAAAATGCTACTACACACAATTACCAAAGTTTTCAGCTGAGAGACTTCCAGATAGCTGAATAATTCATTTTTAGAGGTTTCTGGGTTTTCCCAGCAGAAAATATTTTCACCAGCTTAAAAAGAGTATCTACAATGCTGCCTGTCCTTGAGGCACACAGCAACAACTTCTTTATCAACATTTCTCAAATGACTCGGGCCAATGGCTCAGGGCCTCAATGCCCGTGTGTGTGTGTGTGTGTGTGTGTGTGTGTGTGTGTGTGTGTGTGAGAAGCGTGAGTTTTTTCTAATGAGGTTTTTTCTATTTTGGAAAAAAACAAGTTCTACAAACTGTTATTTGCCTAATCCATAATCACTGTGATATTCTGGGGAAAAATGATTTGCAATTCTTAAAGGAAATGTATGTAGCAATATATCAGGTTTTTTCTGAGCATGAAATTAAGGATTACGAATATTTTCTAAGACTGAATAATAAAATTAGCTTCTGATGTCAGGAGTTTTTATTCTTAAAAACAGCAAAGCTACTTTTTCAATCCATAGGGAAATTTGAAAAAACAAAAAACAAAAAACAGGAATTTAAAGATTCTGAGTTGAGAAATTTGTGATTGCTTAAAAACATTCAAATTCTTTATTTTTTTCCATATACACAGCTATCACTTTCCCAATCTCACCCACTATCATGTAAATACCTGTAAAGTGATTAGAGAAACTGGTACGGGAGATAAACTATCCTGTTCCTTGCGCCCTTTGAAACAGGGTAGTCACCTGTTTGAACAGTAAAAACAGCACCTCAAACAGCTACAGATGGCGTTACTTATTTATTTATTAAAGAGTTTAGTCATTGACTCATTTTTAAAGAGAAGGGGAGGGAGAGAGAAACGTCAGTAGGCTGCTCCCTGCACATTCTCAACTGTGGCCCGGCCTGCAACCCAGGCGTGTATGTGCCTGAACTGGAATGGAACCAATGACCCTTTGGTTTGCTGGACAATTCCCAACCCAGCCACTAAGCCACACCGGCCAGGGCTCCTAGCAGCATTTAATAACATTCCAGGATATACTATCAAAGTATTCTAATAACATGATTTTAAAGTATTCTAATAATATTCAAGGTATTCTAATGACATGAATTTTAGGAGAATGTGTGAATTCATACTTAGTAACATAGTCATATGCGTCATTAAAAGCAGGTAAAAAAGTTTGATTAAGTTCAATAAATTTGTAATGAGAACCTCTTATTTATAAAGCACTATGCCAGGCATCTTTCCAGAACACCAAGATGAAGAAGCTGGTCTATCCTACCCCAAAGGCTCTCACAATCAGGAGGAAAGAGAGACATCTACTCACAGATTCTGATAAGTATAGTATTTAAAATGCAGCAATATTTAAAAATAGGTTAGAGGAGAGAATCTAGAATAAGAAATTCAGTTAGGCATAACTCAAGCAGAAATATGAGGGCATGTGCTCAGGTAAGAGCAGCTCTAAAATCCTTAAATGGCCCCCAATGCTCTTCAAATCGATTTAAATTTCCTTCCCTTTGCACCTTTCATGTAGCCGTTCATTGCCTGACCATCCTTCAAGCTAAGCCCAGGTCTTTCCTGAACTCCAGGCTAATTTACACGTTCTCCTTCCGCCCTGCTTTAAATCAGCATGCCCCCTCACTGCACTTACCATTTATACAGAGATCATTAATTCGGGGACCAGTCTCCCACCAATTCTTCTCCTCTCACTAGCCTTCTTCACAAAATAAAAACAACTCCTGATTAACAGGTGAGGTCCTTCAGGGCAGAACCATGTCCTGTTTGCTCTAGGTCAGCATCTGGCCCACGTGAATGCCCCATGTTGAGGGCCTGAATGAAGAAAATGAGTCAACAAATGGAGAAATGTCCTCTCACAGTCCTGGATTACCAGTAAGTGCACAGAACCAGGGGCCTAAATCTCGACTGTCATCCTGGCCCCACCACTAACCAACAGTGTATCTAGACAAGTCAATCTCTCAGAGCCTCTGGTTCCTCAATAATTAAATGAGCACCTCTATGAGTCCATTTCTCCTCAGATATTACGGTTCTAGAATTTTACTTCAACAGATTATCAGATAAATGTGCCCACCATTCTACTCTCACTATTTGAAAAATAAGAATAGCTTTTCTCCATTTAATAAATGCACAGAATGGCAAAAAGTGTTAATTTGGTAATTCTTTGATCTTCTTGGATAAAATAACTAAATAGAAATATAAAGTGGGCATTATTTTCTTTGCTTACTTGGAAGTCATTCTTCAGAACAGCCACCTGAAGAGGAACAGAAGAGAAACAACTGATGTTTCATACAACTTTAATCCTAAACCAGGAAATTCTCAGAGGGTGCTTTGCTTCTTCCCCTCTATGCTGAGGGCAATAGCCCTTTCTTGACTCTTGCTTACTCCTCAGTGTTAAAAACAAAACAGGCTCAAAATGGAGTTGCTCATGCAAAGCACCACATCACCAAACCAAAAGAATGGTTTCTGGCTCCTCCAGAAATGGAATCTTAAACCAGTCACGCAGGAATCACCTGATCAGCACTACTTAGGTAATCTGCAGGGACCCTTGCCATCCCCTGTAAGCAAAGTAACCTTGCAATAACCAACCTGCCTTTTTGCCCAGTATAACTTCGTGGTTCCTGCTCCCTTTGCCTACAAAAATCTTTCATTTTCTTCAGCTCCTCCAAGCTCCTTTCTAGTGAACTGGATGCTTCCTGACTCATGAATCACTGAATAAAACCAGTAAAGTCTTAAAAATTCGAATCTTGTTTTACAACACCAGTGTGTGTCTCATGGAATTCTTTTAGAACAGTAAAAGTTCTAGTTAATATGGAGTGTTTAATATCTAACCTATATGCGTCCAGGCTTAAAATAGAAATGTTCATTCAAAAGAGATATTTTATATGAATTCTATGAGAATCACTAGTGCCTTTGAAAGGTGGTATAGGGTAAGAGGTAAGAACAATGGCTTTTGAGTCAGACTGCCCCCAGTTTGAATCCTAGGTCTACCGCTTTCCAGCTAAGAGGCTTTACCTGCCAGCCTCCTTATTTATGCAATGGGAAGCATGGTGCCTAGGGATTTTTTGTGATCATTAAATGAAATTATGTGAGTAAAAGACCTAGTACAATATCTTAAGGGTTCAATAAATAATGGCTATTATAATTTTCATACTACCAGTAGAGATCACTAACACAAATTTCCGCAAATATAATTCAACTTTTATGGTTATATTTCATATATTTGAGTCTCTTGTTTCTCCAATTAAATCTTGGACGAAGTAGTTGGTTTGCATTTAAGAGCCACCAAGTAAGACAAGTGTCCACCTTTAATCAGGAGAAACGCACTCAGCTGACTGATGTGCATCATGAGACAGGCATCGAGGAAACGCAGGCCTGAGGCTCACTCAGGCTCACTCCAAGGCTGGACTGCCAGCTCTACTCTACTCACACCTGCCACTCTTCCCAACCTCGCCCCCCCGTTTTTTATCTCACATTATTCATTCTGTAGATGTCTTGCAACACTGTGTATGAAGTTGAATCCCTGTAAGTTAAGTGCACACTTGTAAATCACAATCTTTTTTTTTTCCTCACCTAAGGACATTTTTTCGTTGATTTTAAAGAGAGGAAGGGAGAGAGAGAAACGTCGATTGGTTGCATCTCATATGCACCCAGATCATACACACGTGGGCAGGGGATCAAACTGGCAACCTAGGCATGTGCCGACCAGGATTCGAACCCTCAACCTTTCAGTTACAGGATGATGCTCCAACCAACTGAGCCACACTGGCCAAGTCCCACAATCTTCTCATTGTTCTGCAAGCTGACAAGGGAAGGCATCTCTGAGGAGGTAACTTTTGAAGAGGTAACCTCAAAAATGACAAGGAGCTAGCCTGCAGAGGTAGCACTCTATTTTAATATATTTGGATTTCTTTGTAATATATTTTTATGCATCTAAAATCATGCTGAGAATAAGTTTGTGAGCTTAGCCAAAGGGCACCAAAAGATCAAGAACGCTGGTAGTGAAGGTGCTTCGGTTAAGGTGCAGTGAGCGAGGAGCTAATGGTACAGGTGACTTTTAGTCTCCTTTCCCCACCTCTTCTTCCAGGAACCTAGTTAGTTCCAGGAGGCTCCTGGCCTTTGGGTGCAGGTAGATTGCGAAGCTGATTGAGAGGAACTCAGGCCAAGCCAGGAGTTAATATCTTGCTCAGGTGTAGTCTGAAGTGACCTGACAGGGTGGGCCTGGAGCAGCAGCTGCCCCCAGCTCAGCAGAACTAAATGAAAAATGAGTTCTCAATATTACCCAGGTTGCCTGAACATTTCCTATAAATCCTGAGGGTGGTGAGAACTAAAAGGAGAACGGGGTAAAAAGACAGAGGAAGGTTTAGATTGAAATTACTTAAGAGTAGCACATCCCCAACCCCCAAAATATGTTTAGGAGTCCATTAGCAAGCTGTGGCCAAATTTGTCTCAAACTTTTTTTCCAGAAAACAATACAAATATACCTGTATATTATGAAGTAAGTATATTTAAAATATAAGCATAAATGAAACTTTTGAGATAGGCTCTGTGGCCAATAACGGCTACAGGGACTGTCAAGGAGATAGTAAGATGAACCCCAACAGATTTGTGGCTTGGAACCTGCAGAAGACCAGCCGGTTCCACTCGGTGCGTAATTTCACCTAGGTAACTCCTTGCCCGCTCACAGGCACACTGTAATGCGCTAGCACACTACACGGCACCGTCACGGGACAGGAAGCCCGTGGAAGGACACAAATTGGCCGACAGGGCTCTTCTGGGAACTCTTCACCCCTTTCCCAGAGATCCTGAATATTCCTTCCCCTTATGGGACGCCTTCCTCTTCCATGAAATGGCTTCAGTAAAAAAGTAACTCCCACATGAGAGGCTGCTGTCTGTGGAGTATAGCCCAGTCCGTCTCACTAATAAACTCTTTCACGTTAAACTCCATGCTGGCTCGTCTTGGAACTGTTTCTTGACAAAGCCAGGAAACCACAGTGTGGAGTCGCCTCTGGGCTCCCAGACCCCCACAACGCCTGCGGTTCACTTTTATTTCAGATTGATCAGCAATTGACAGCAACTCCTTATAAACAGCAGTCCCTTCCTCCTCTGCTCCTTCCCTGCGACAAACCTGAGGCAAATGCTTTGTCACAACAGAACACCATTTATAGAAACTCTATTGCATGTTGCTCCTATTAAATTAAAAATCATTTTAATCCCTACTAAATGAACTTTTGTATATCGAATACCAGTATTCTTTGAGTGTTTAAATGATAACACATCAAAGCTAGTGTTGAAATACATAGAAATCTTGCTTGTTCTATGAAACAAACGGGCTCGCATCTCCAGTGACAATTCTCCTAATGGCACCAGTTATTTTATTTCTCAAATAAAGACACATCTAGCACTTGCGAGGGTTTTAAGCGAGAGCGACTTGATCTCCTGTAGATGTGCAGCCCTTCCAGCGTGGCGGAAGCACAGACAAGAGAATGGCTCCCCTCTCACACCCGCCCCCATCCCCTCTTAAAAGCAAATACTCAGTTTCTGAACTAAACCAATTCAATCATTGATGGCTGTTAGTAAAAGAAAAGCTTTCTAGAGATTCCAAGGCCCTTTCCAGCACAGTGAGAAAAAGGGGTGGAGGGAGAGGCAGAGAAAGAAATGCCCCCACACAGTGAGGAAAAAGTCAAATCCAAATTCCTGAGCATTTGGCCTTTAACATAGTTGATTTTTTTTCTCACATGGGAAAATGAAGAGAAGATTAGTCTCAGAGAAACCAAAGGGGAGTGAGTGAAAGGCCTTAGCAGGATTTTGCTTGAGTTCCATTTCCATAGCAATGGGCTCAAGGTGTCCTTGATGAAAACAGGTTTTCACTGCTAAGATAAACAAACCAATTAGCGAGCAAGGCACAAATACTGTCTGTAGAAAGTAGCGCCTTATCAGGGTTCGCCCATTCCTCCCACAAAGACTAGTTTAATACTTATATTCCATGCTAATGTAGTTTTTAATTCAGCCTAGAAAAATACAATTCATTCATCAAGAAGTGTTTTTCTTTTGTTGCTCCAAAATTTAAGTTGCTATTAAAGGGCAATGACTGATCAAAATCATAACAGCACACAGACAAAAGCACCTCCAAATGCATATGTGTGTTTAAATGTTATATCCTTCCCATCACCTTGGAAAGGCAGTGCCCCCCCTCATTCCTTCCGAACCCTCACCGGAGTGAACTCCACTAGTCCACTTAAAGGAAAGTCGAAAAGCAAGGACAGTCTTTAAACCGAGTATTACCAGGCCTCTTGAACCAGAATAAAGTTTCATGATATTTTATTATTTATAATGTTTGTACTGTTTATATAATGTTTTAAATCATCACCCTGGGATATTTTTTATTGTTGATTTTTAGAGAAAGAGAAAGGGAGAGAAAGAGGGAAACACCTATCTATTGCCTCCCATACTCGCCCTGACTGGGGATCAGATCTGCATCCCAGGTATGTACCCTGACCGAATTGGCTCCATCACTTTTGGTGTATGGAACGATACTCCAACCAACTGAACAACCAGGTCAGGGCTGTATTATTTACATCATTTTTAAATACGCAAACACATCAATTAATTCAACATTTTCTTATCAGCCCAAACACTTCTGAAAACTATCAACTTTTCTACAATCCCATCAGGTCTTAGTTATTTCTTCCCTTTTCCCCTGCACTTCTGTGCTCTGTTGTATGGATTTCACTTGCTTATTCTTTAAAACTCTGGCTTCCCCATTTGGGAATGTGCCCAGGGCTGCTTCATGGATGTGTGACCGGTAAAGTCACCCTTGGTTTAATGCTCTGGTGAAACCGTCTTGAAATGTTTTAAATTTAAACAAGAGGCCCCACGTTTTTGTTTTGCACTAGCTCTTCAAATTATGCTACTGGCCCAGGAAGTGGCCAGTGGTAGGGTCAATCGGGGACTGCCCTCACAAGGGTCCACGCACCTCTGATGAAATCACTTGACAATCGAGATGGCATCGCCCCTCTAACTGAACATCAGTACCATGACCCCAAGGTGGCTGGATCCACGCATTACAGCTCCTTTTACTCCACTGCACAGCTAGAGACATTTTACAAACAAAGAAATCATTTACGGTATCCTTCACCTTAGAGACCAACAACTAAACGCTCCAATCAAAAGTACATAGTTAAATTATATTGTTCTCATTCTCATTGAAATAAATAAATGACAGTGTCTGTCAGTTCCAGTACCCTTGATTTTTTCCTGAAATTTGGTTGCCTCTTAATAGATACCTACATTTCATGTAATAGTTTTCCTATTTTTTTTAAAGCTGTTAATACAAGGACGTGTATGAGTACTGCATTCACTGTCTCCAGTTCCTTGCCTCACATTTGCTCTTTATTCAACTTGAGCTGGAATTCTGTTCCTTTAAATCACTACAACTGCCCTTTTCAAAGTCTCCATTAACTTCCATTTGGTCAAACTCAACATGCAGGTTACCTTCAGTTTACTTGACTTCACAGTAGCTTTTGTCAAAAATAACCTTTCTCTCTTTCTTCAACACTACCTCCTTTTGGCCTCCATCATGCTATCGACTCCCAGGTCAGACTTCCCTCTGTCACACAACTTGTTGGTCTCTGCTGGTTATCCTGGAGGTCTCTACCTGAACCGATTTCCTTAGAAAGCAGAAGGTGCCCACTCACCAAACAGATGCATTCTCATGGGGAAAGTGGAAAGAAGCATGCTTCCCAAAAAAGACATCTCCAAAAACAAGAGAAGCAGCATAACATATATTGGGTTCAGGGCAGACACTGAGTTTCTCGTCCCACGTGCCCAGCCCTTCCGTCTTTAATATTATTAATCCTAATTTATGTAATGACATAAAAAAAGGCATCATATGTGTGGGAAGTAAATAAACACATGGGGTTGTGGAGTTATTGGAATCTCAAAAGTGGCCAAAATAAAACTAGCACGAGCTTAATAAGGATAAACGCGGGACTTTCTACTTCCCCTGCAAAATCCCCGCAAGCACAGCACAGTCTTGGCAAAGGTGCAAAAGATGTCACAGTTCCTGGTGATAGAGACACACATCATGAGAACAGGGCTATGAAAAACGCTAACATGGTCTAAAGTCGAAGAGTATAATGTTATGCTATTAAAGAGAGGAAGATGGCCCTTAGCCACCACAAATTTAGTAACTGTGACTTAACTATGCACAAAATATTCGACTGTCATTCTGTGCTCAAGCTTGCAGAGAGGAAGTTGAGAATTAGAGCAGTGCTCCTCAAACTTAATACATACAAATCACCTGGAGAGCTCATTAAAATGCAGATTCTGATTTGGAGATCTGGGGGCGGCTGAGATGCTTCGTGTCCAAGCATCTTCCTGGGGTGGCTGCTTTGAGCTCAAAAGATGAAATGATCCCTCTGGTTTTTTCCAGTTCAAACACTCTGCAGTTGGCCAATTCAGCCAAACCTTGGCACAAAGATCATCAGACTGATTA
Source organism: Micronycteris hirsuta (assembly GCA_004026765.1). NCBI lineage: Eukaryota > Metazoa > Chordata > Mammalia > Chiroptera > Phyllostomidae > Micronycteris > Micronycteris hirsuta. Next base: position 23,760 of record PVJI01011630.1, on the reverse strand, counting down.
GTGAGATCATGCTTCCTCCAGCAGTTTTCTGTCACTATTTAACCAGAACTCCAGACCTTCCATCTTGCATTCAATTCTTGCAGACCTTTGACAGCTATTTTTAGAGGGAGTGTGGTGATTCAGTTAAGACAAAGGTTTTTGGCTTACTGTAAAGAGGAAAAAATCTTCAGGGGCTCCAACACTAAAGATACTACATATGAACAAGGTCAATTGGGCATCCAACAGGGAAATCTATTAAAACAAACCAGTGGCCCTGGCTGGTGTAGCTCAGTGGATTGAGCGCGGGCTGGGAACCAGAGGGTCCCGGTTCGATTCCCCGTCAGGGCACATGCCTGGGTTGTGGGCCAGATCCCCATGAGGGCCATGTGACAGGCAACCACACATTGCTGTTTCTCTCCCTCTCTGTCTCCCTCCCTTCCCCTCTCTCTAAAAAAATAAATAAAAATAAAAATCTTTAAAAAAAAAAAAAAAAAAAACAGTGGCCCTGGCTGGTATAGCTCAGTGGATTGAGTGCGGGCTGCAAACCAAAGGGTCGCCGGTTCGATTCCCAGTCATGGCACATGCCGGAGTTGCAGACCAGGTCCCCAGTGGGGGCTACGTGAGAGGCAACCACACATTGATGTTTCCCTACCCCTCTTTCTCCCTCCCTTCCCTTCTGTCTAATAATAAATAAATAAAATCTTTTAAAATAAAAAAAAAAAACCAGTGGATTGATTTTTCAGCCCTGTTCTACTCGAATGATGCTGCCACTCATATTGAAAATATGCTTTTGAAGATATGAAGTGGCATTAATATAATGTTAAAGGAGTATATTTACATAGCACTACCTAATTTCTGACAGAAAGCTACCCCTTTAAACCCAAGTCCTGCTGGTTACTGGTATTCTGACCAGTCTGATGTGGCAGTAAGTAGCTGGCCTCCAGGTGTCTATTCACAGAGGGCCTGCAGGGAGGGCTTCGCGCACGGTGGGGAGAGCGGGTCAGAGAGGAGAGCAGGGCATCTTTTCCCTGACTGCCGCAGGACCTCGCACATGAGTTTCCAGAAAAAGGTGGCAGATGGAGAGGAAAGAGTTTTCAAGAGAGCCTCTGGGGACAAAAGCAGAGCCATTCATAGAAGGTGGGCCGATGGGGGGAAAAAAAAAAAACAGCTTGAGAGGGATGAGGAAGGTCAAGGACATGCAGCTTACCACAACAGCAGTGCCCTTCAGACTCTCTCTCTCATTAAAATAACTTTTTAGTATTATATTCCTTTTCTTTTTAAGTTCTTCCCTATAATATATTTTTATTATGATAATACAGACAGAGAAAATGTACTTTATTCCCACACATTAGTAATGAAGAAGTTGGAACCCAGGTGGGACCACAATAATGGATTACTCTCGAATAAACCACATGTACACACATCTTCTGTAACACATTTTCTTTGAGAACAAACCACTACAAACAAAACGGCCAGCCTTCACTAGACACTCCGCTGCAGTTCACATGCAGGTTTCCCACTGTAAGCAAACTGCAAATCTCTAATGAAATGCTGTGGAACAGAGAGGCTTCTCAGTTTGGGTTCTGAGTCAGACACCTTCCATACTTCCTTGACCCCCGTTCTTCCTTCTCAGTTGGCACCTCAGCACGACCTCTCCCTGACGTTTTCTCCAGACTCAGGCTTTCACCCTGAAGGAGTCAGCGACTTTAAGGGCCTAATTTGCATACAGGAGGACGTCAGTCCTTCTTTCGGCTTCTGGATCCACACTCCCAAACTGCCAACACAGCACTTCTTTGAAAGCAGGGACTGCAAATGCCAGTTCTTCATTGCGGTGTGCTGACGAGTACTCAAACAGGATATAAACTGAGGTTTGATTCAAGGTGAACATCCATTTAAACATAAATGGTAACTAGTACAGTATATGAAATTGATACTTCAGCATAGAGACTGTTACATCACGTGTGTGTGCGCACCCATGTATGTGTGTGTTTGTGTTACTTACATTAAACGACCGAACGCACCTGGCACGAAAATCAGTGACACAGCTTCCAGAGCTTGTCGGTGTTGTTCCGACCGGGAAGGCGGCCCACGTTACAGGGACCCCCACAATAGCGTCTCTATCAACACCGGCACTTATTGATGAGGAAAGAGAATATCGGAAATGGGTTATCAGTAAAACTGGTGGATTGTTAATGGCATGAGGAATAAGAGAAGTGGATTCTCATTAGAGAAATCCATGGTAGTCAAGATATCTGTAAAAATTAAAATATTTCAGAGGGACTTCTTGGCAATAACAGAGTAAAGAGGTTGAAAACCCTCCCCCAAAATAACAATTACATAATCAGACAAAATTTTCAAAAACGACCGTTTCGAGACTCTGAAATTAAGTGAAGACTAACAACAAATGGGGAAACTTTTCTTTGTGGAAAGCTGCCAGGGTTTCGGGCTAGACCAGTAAAAGAGATCAGCCCACCTCCTGGGGCTGTTCCATGCTCACCCAGCTCATCAGCAGAGGTTATCAGGGCAGGATAAGTGCGAAGCCAGCAATTCGTCTACCGGAGACCCAAAAGCTGACTTTTTAATTTATTCTTTTTAGAGAGAGAAGAAGAGAGAGAGAGAGAGACGGATTTCCTATTCCATTTATTTATACATTCATTCATTGATTGATTCTTGTATGTGCCCTGATCAGGGATCAAACCTGCAACGTTGATGTTTTGGGATGATGCTCTAAGCAACCGAGCTGCACGGCTAGACCCCAAAAGCTGACTCGATTTGGAGCAGAGAGTGGAAACGCGTGCCCAGCAATGTTGACATAAAAGTCATAAACTCAGCAGAAAATGAATGGGGATAGCTCCTGCGGCTGAGATCTCAGCAAGAGCAAGCTACTGACAGCCACCCACAGCCTTCACAGGGAGACCGTGGGAACAAGTGCCTCAGAGGGGCTAGATCCGCCCTTCCTACATCCCTGGCTTTTTTACTGAGAAAGAATAAGATACTGAAGAGAAAATTTAACAGAAGAAATTCAAGACCAATATGCTGAGAACTACAAAACATTTCTGGAAGTAAACAATATGAATGAAGACATGTTTTTTATTCATAGATAGGAAAATTCAACATTGTTAGACAGAAATCCTCCCCAATCTAATCTATAGTTTCAACCTAATTCCTATGAAAATCCCAGTTGGCTTTTTTTGTAGAAATTGACAAGCTAATACTAACGGAAATGCAAAGGATCTACAACTGTCAAATCAATTTAGAAAAAGTAAAAGAAATTCAATGGCTTATACTACTTATTTCAAAACTTATTTTAAAAGCCAAAGGAATTCAGACAGTGGGATATTAGCTTAAGAACAGCAACATGGATTAATGGAACAAAATAGAGAATCCAGATATATACAGTTACATTTATGGCCACAGTTATTGATTTTTGGCTAAATGCCAAAGCAATTTTGCCTTTTCCATAAATGTACTTACCATGCATGAAGTACCAGTAAACTCAAAATGGATCACAGATGTAAATGCAAACACTAAATGATAAAACTTCTAGAAGAAAATATAGGAGAAAATCTTTATAATCTTAGGTTAGGCAAAGAATTCTTAAATATGAAACCAAAAAATCCATAAAATAAAAATTTCATAAAATGGACAATCAAAAAAATGTTTGGCACACCATTAAGAATATAAAAAGACAAGCCTCACACTGTGAGAAAATATTTTCGGGTCACATTTGTGACAAAAAATTTGTATCCAGAACTTTAAAAAATTTTTATTTATTGATTTGAGAGAGAGAGAAATGTATTTGTTGTTCCACTTATTTATGCATTCATTCGTTGCTTCTTGTATGTGCCCTGAGCAGAAGTCGAACCCACAACCTGGGCATAGCAGGATGATGCTCTAACCAACTGAGCTACCCAGCCAGCGCCATAGGAAAAACTCTTAAACTCAATACTCAAAGACAAAAAAAGTAAAAATTGAATAAAATACTTAGATTTTTACTATAGAGGATATAGGAATAACAATAAGCATATGAAATATGCTCAATATCATTAATTAAAGGATTGCAAATTAAAGCATAAGATACTACCTCACAGTCACTAAAATGTCTATAATCAGAAAGAGACAATATGTAGTGTTGGTAAGGATCTGGAGAAACCAGAATCCTCGGAGACTGCTACATTTTACACTGTAAAGTGGTGCAGTCAATGGAAAAGAGTTTGACAGTTTCTTTTTAAACTAAAATAAATTTACGATATGGTTCATATTCCACTCCTAGGAATTTCACTCAAAAGAAATGAAAACATGTCTACAAAAAACTTGTATGTGAATGCTTATAGCATTACTCTAAAAGCCAGCCCTAAACGATAACAATCATAATGCCCATCCTCTGGTGCCCGGATGAGCAAAATGTGGCGCGTCTTCACGATGGAATACTATTCAGTAGTAAAGTGGGATGGACTGCCAATACATGCTACAGCACAAGTGATTCTAGAAGATACCACGTTAAACGAAAGAAGATAGACACAAAAGGCTACATACTGTATAAGCCCATATATATAAAATTTCCAGAAAAGATAAATCTAAAAGAACAGAAAGCAGGTGATTGCTTGGGACTGGGGTGAGCGTGGGAGTGGGGACTGCGGGCGCACTTGAAATCTGGAAGTCTGTGACACCAGGTTGGGTGATGACTGTACAACACTCTAAGTTTACTAAATAATCATTGAACTGCTCATTTTCAATTGATGGAACTTTATGGTATGTAAATTTTACCTAATAAAAGTGTTAAAAACTGTTGGAGATTCTATTCACACTTACATGTACAGGGTACGAACCCATGCAGCCTGTAGCCTGCGTTTTGGAGGATGGTAAGGCCGCCTGGTCCCTAAAATGTCCTGTATCCAGACGGTGGTTTAGGAGGGCTGCTGGCTGCCTGACATTGAGTCAAGGGAGAAGTCTGTGCACCCAAAAGGATAGAAAAGCTTCAACTCTACCAAATTTATAGCAAAAAAATTATAGGATATGGTTTTGGACTTGATTGCTAATTAGGGTACATTAATAATGTATAATATGTAAGCTGGTGTTTGGTCCAAGCTATGCTTAGATCAAACTTGATAACAGAAACCAAAGGGATATTTATTTTCTTTACTAGCTGATTCCCACATTTTGGAATTATTTTAATATTGAATTTTAAATTATTTCATTTACCTAAAACTGTTTGATGCACAAATTTTAAGGGAATCTTTGACCACATAAAATGAGGCACGTCTTAATTTAGTCAACTATAATCATTAAAACTAAACCAACAAAGTTGGAAACCACTAAAGACACAGAAGATGTTATGCGCATATTTCTGACAAGAATAAGCTCATTCAGTAGTGATATTTATCAAACAAAACTCCATCTGTGACATAAACTCTGTATGCCTCTGTTCTGTCCCTGAGAAGACAAGGATGGCTTAGCCCAGAACGTCTGAGGAGAACAGCTGTTCCCCCTCATAAAGTCCTCCAAAGGCAAGCAGGTAGAGTTCCTTAAGAAACAAACAAACAAACAAAAAACCTCTATATGAAAATATAAGAGCTAGTAAACAAATGCCCACATGTCTGAAATCACACCCAATGGAATAGTCTGAAGTCACAGCTTTTAAAATAAAAGAAAACCCCATGCAGTAGAAACATAGTGTTGAATCAGATTTTTCTTTCTGTTTATGATGATATATTCTATAACTGTAAGTGGAGTTATATTGGTATAGGAGACATTCAGAAATGAAAATATCTCCCAGATCTAAACTGAACATACTTAGGAAGATTCTTTAGGCATTTCTCAAGCTTATTGACTACAAGCACTGGGGTGCAAGGACCACAGTGTGTAGAATATTCTAGAAACTTAACAAATACTTGTTGGATGTGAGTTAATGGATTGCTGGCTTGAGATGCCTAGAAGTCCGTGACTCCAAATCTAGAAATAAGATTTTTCTTAAATATAAAAATATATTTCAAGCCTATATTAAATATTCAGTATCAGTCAATATTTTAATCACAAAATATAATACATTTTTCCTTTGCACTAATCTCGTAGATGGAAAAAAACAAGTTAATATTCTCTTCAAGTTATTAAGCCCCTCCTGATTACCAGATTCAGTGGCTCTCTCTCTCCGTACTTGGACCTTGTTGAGAGCACAGGCTCTTCCTTCCCCCTGCTAGGCTGTCCATGATCACTGTGTTGCAGTTTAGAATGTGAGCTAAGGACCCGGTCCGCAAAATACTTGTCCACCCTCTGCCCTAGTTTGATTACCTGTATTCTTCCTCATGCCCTATCCTCGATTATTGTCTGGGCGTCCCACTAAGGTCTCCTAGCCTTCTGGAGCTGATGTCCTATCTTTTTCCTGTCCACTGTTCCCAGATTGTCACTCTGCTTAGTGACTTCCTAATACCAACTTCCTGTCTCTCTGGATCTTGAAATAATGGCAATTGGATCCCCTTCCAGCCCCTATTGCTTATTTGCATTGGGACTTTCAGTCATTCACCCAACTAATACTAACAGAATCAACACTACATGTCAGCACCGTGCTAGGTATTAGAAAGAAGAACAAAACTCTCTGCCCTCAAGGAGACACAGGCAAGGTAATAAACAGTTACAAGATGATGCGCTTAATAAGATGTATAGACAAACTGCTCTGGCCACAGCAGGAGGACAGCCTGTGACTGGGTGGACTTGAACATCAGAGTGCCATTGGTGAACAAAAAAGGCTTTCCATGTACTAGGACAGTGCATTCAAGGCTCACAGACACGAGTCCCATGTCACACTATGGGAAGCACCAATATTTCAGAATGGCCAAAATAGGGTTAGCAGTGGGTAACGAAGCTGTGGAGAGGCCTAAGCAGGGTGAGATCCCAGAGCACCTTGTATGTCCTGCTCTGAAGAGAGCGAGAAACCACTGAAGAATTCCACAGGGATGGGATGGCAACTTCGCGGTCCATTGGCTCATGGGGAACTTCAGGTGCCAGTTGCTATCTAGGCTTTTAGGAAACTGCATCATTTTCCACATCAGACCTCATCCCAAAACCTGCAGCTGGGCTGGCACTTTCAGCAGTCACTGCTCCACCCCAGCAGGTGGGGTCTAGATTCTGACTTGGTCAGTCCGGGTTAGTCAGTATAACACCTCTTCAAGTACCCTGGGGCTGAGCGACAAGGTCAGCATAGGTGGTGTGTGTGTGTATGTGTGTGGTGGGGATGCTGGGCTGTAGAAGGAAGAATTCTTACTTTGTCGCGTGCAACTAGAAGGGAAATAATAAGCCAAACACTAGGCGGAAAACTTGCGAAGGAAGCCAGGAAAAGTAAGTGCAATTAGAGGCAAGATCAGAGAAGATCAGGAGCAGCAGGTGGCTAAGGACAGCAGGCTTTGGAATCTCCAGACCTGATTAAATTGGGAGGGCAGGAGGTGGCCCAGAAAATCAGAGGAAAAGGTGCCTATGGCTTGCCCACGTAGAGAGGTTGGGAAGAGGGGCACGGCACAAGTAATGCCTGCAGCTGGAACACGGTTAATAAATTTTGGATGAATTAAAGAATCAAAAAAGAATTCGATCCATCAACCACTCAAACCTGCAAGACCAGATCGTATCCCAAACCATGAGGAATAATAAGTGCTATATTTGATCAAGGGTACTTTTAAAGAAAGAAGCGCCTTCATAAGTGACCAGGCCAGCAAAGCGAGACTAACAGTGCTCGTTTACACAGGAGCTCAACAATTAAAAAAGGTCTACTGAGCACTTACAAGTGACAAACACCTGGTGAGGGGCTGCTGGGATAAAAGAAGGAACTGACTTTCTCTGAACCACTTCAATGACACAGGCTCTCAGTGCACGGACCCCTCACAACTTTGGGTGTGTATTATCATCCCCGCTTCATGGAGCAGTCGGAACAGCATGAACTAGACAACAGAGCAATCGGAATGGAATGAAACAGTAAACGAAGAGGCTGGGGCACCTGCACGTACAAAGCATTAGACTGCAGCCAGTGGCAGGTGCGGTGGGATCAATGTCCCAACCTGCACCCCACGGACAAGCTGGGGTTACTACTACCAGCTACTGCATTCCCTTCCCATGCCTGCACTGTGGTGTAATTGCATTATCTGGTACAGCAAAGCTTACGTTGTTAACTTAGCGGCTTTCAACCCAGGCTGCAGAGTGGAATCACCCAGGGAGAATTCTAAACTGCAAATGACCAGGCCCCACCCTAGACCACATAAAGTATAATTCCTGGGGTAGAGCCTAGGCATCGATGCTATTAAAATAGAATGTGCAGCCTAGAGGGAGAACTATATTAACTGTGCCTGCTCTCCTAGAGCACACAGAAAAGCTAGCTCCGCAGGTGATCTCTGAGTTCCCCGTGAAAGAAAGGGAGCCTAAGGAAACATCACCTAACAGGGGGTTTGATGAACCAGTTGTTTCTACAACGCCAGCTAATGCTGCACACCTCTCTGCACCCACTTCTGCCTTCCCCTGCCCCACGACTTGGCCTACTCATTTCAACGTGAACCTGAACGACTACAAGAAAACACAATATAGACAGCAACTTCCGTTGTGACTTAAATCCCTCCACTCCTTCTTGACTATTACTTACGTCTTACGCAGAACTTTTTTTTTTCAACGTATGCACTTTCAGTTCTGTGACCTTCAAAAGCAAGTCCACCAAGAATGTCAACAACTGTCTTGAAATCATAGTGAGGACAGCAGCTGAGAAGGGAGTCCTCAAGACACACTAGCCCTTGTAGCCATTGAACATCCCTGACTCGGGGTCCCAATATTTGCCCAGTGCATGCAAATATTGAGTGAGTGAATAACACAGGGAAAAAAATCGAAGAACTGAATAGAAATGACAATCCCACAAGAAAAGATTTCCTACCCCAAGAAGGTATAAACTATTTAAGATGCCAACTCCCTTACGGAAAAGTAATGGGACCTTCCAAGGGCATTTACCTTAGAGAGTATCTTAAACTCCCCAACCCCAAACTGCTAGAATGAACAAAAGTATGCTGGCAAAGCCAGAAAGACGTCGAAAAAGAGTTGGGAAAACTAGATTTTGCACGTAAACAAAGATAGTGTTTGGGTGAAGGGGGTCAAGAGATACAAACTTCCAGTTAAAAAATAGAGAAGTCTGGCAGAGACGACAGTTAATAATACATATAGAAAAGTTGCTAAGAAAGTCTTCATCACAAGAAAAAAAATTGTAACTATGTGCAGATGAACGTTAATTAGACTTAATTTGGTGATCATTAAATAAATGTTGGAATTTGAGATTCAAAACAAAGGGACTGAAAGGTCAGACAGTGGGGCTTCCGACAGGCATGGAACGAATGCAGCCTGCCACCGGATGCAGCCATGGGACAGAAAGGAAGCCAAGCACAGAGGTAGTTCTGGAAATGACTATTTAAACCAGAAACCCAAAGGGTCTGCTTGAAGACGAATTGGAATGATCTTTGTGCCTCCAGATATGAAAATTTGAATATGACCTTTTGAAACAGGGTCCAGATCCCACCTGCCAAATGGTGATCCCTTGGGCAGTATGAAACCTGGGAGGTTGGAGAGCCCCATGCCCAGAGGGGCCAGGAGTTTGCAATCCAGAGACGAGATGAGGGTTTCATGGTTGTTACGGCAGCCCTGCCCCCTCGGGAGCAAGAGTGGGTGTCCCTGCCCTCCACTGCCAGTGACGCAGGTCTTAGTACTAGAACCCTGGGCCCTCAAGTTATCTGTGTATTGAAAGAAATATGCTAGAAGCTAAGGTTTTGATATTGGAAGGAAAACTTACCCCTTTTTTTTTAGCTTTGACCAACAGCATTCAAGGCAAGCCATCTAAAAGAGGACCAGATGGCAACTCTGGCTGGGTGGGAACTCTGACTACAAAATACAGTGCAAATTCAGAAATGGGACAGTTGACAAATGCCATAATACCAAGGCTGTCCTAGAGCACTAGGTTGCCGGCTGTGCTGGGGTGGTCATGGGGATGCAGTTCAGGAGAGGGAGGAATGGGAGCACCTAATGCAGCTGAAAGTCAATACACCCCTGCCGTTAGAGAGGAAGATGTCCGGGACAGAAAGTTAGGATAAGGGCTGGCTGCCTGTGGCTGAATTTGGAGGGATTACAGAGGCCAGCGGGCGGTGGGCAGGAGTAGGAACCCTAGGAAGCAGAGGGCAGGGGGCATTATGAAGGCAGTGCTTCAGCAGAAATTAGCCTGACTGCAGTGTGAGACTAGATTAAGGGAAAGAATGCCAGCGTTATTCAAAGTGGCTGGTAACAGTGATTTAGACAGCTGGTGATTATTTGCAGAGCTAATAGGGAAAACCAAAAACAAATCAGGGAGTCCTTTAAAGGAAGAAACAAAAATTCAGAGGGCCAATTTGGACAAGGAAGTACAGAAAAGGGAAAAAAAGAAAGAAAAGGAAGATGAAGCCACTGGAACTGCAAGAGTGTCACAAACTGGGAGAAACAGGGAGGGTCATGGGGCAGGAAGGCACTCCTGGGCTGGGACAGCCACAGCAGCTCATCTGTTTTTCTGAGGAAGCTTCTGTTGTTACGACGAGGTTGGGAGACATTTGGACGTGTGGAGTGTCATCGTCAGCACTGTGGTGGAGGGCTCCTTCCTTTCTAAATATTCTCTCAACTAAAAAGGACCTACTGAACTTAAGCATCTTCCTTATTGCGGTGTAGAGTTCCCCAGAGTTCTGGAAGGAAATTGGGAAGCAATGGAACCAAATGCAAGGAACTCTTTAGGGACTGAGAAAAGACGGCACCACCCACAAGTACTGATTTACCTAAATTTGGCATTCCCATCAGCAATACAGGAGGTTGTCCAGCAAAAGAATTTGAGTCACACTGCCTGCTGGTCCAACAGATCAGACTTAGAGATAACTTCAGGAATGAAAAGATTCAAACTTCAACTGGTAGATTCAGAAAAGAAAAACCAATGCACACACACACTGACATCAGAATCTTATGTATTTCTACGCTGGGGTTTCTGGATTACCACTCTGAGACAAATGCTCACCTAGGTAAGAATGTCACCCACCAAGCTGATTTGGAATCTCACTACCTCCATTGTCTGTCTCCTGCCCCCAAGCAAGACAAACAGTCGCTGGGAACAAGTTAACCCAAAGAAAGCTCTCCCGATAGAGGCTTGAGAAAATCAAGACCCAAGTGGAAGGAGTGGAAGGAGTCTGTGCAGTTAAATGGCTCCCCTGGGCATGGATGGCCATCGCCCTCAGTCTACAGGACACAAACATGCAGCGAACCCAGCTGCAGTGCAGTTTCATGCCGAAATAACTCCCTGCAGGCGTGTTCCAACAGAATCTAAGTTCATGACTTTAACTAAATTACTTCTACAAAAGATCGTTTTCTCCTCATTAATTTTGAAATGGATTTATTAACTCAATTGTATGTGGGTACACATTAGTATTTTAGAAATAAAACTAATAAAAGAATTGTTTGCAAACATGTAAATAGGCTGCATACATCTTTCATAGGAGACTACAGTTTTCTTGTCCATCCAAACATATCTGAGGACTGTAACTAGAAACTTCACCTAAGGCCTACCTACCATCAAGAGTTCTCTCTGGTTGTCCCCAGTTAACTTTATTCAGTGGGGATATTTTTTTAAAAAATCAAATTTCTCTGTGTCTTCCATACGTGTTCCAATCATAAGTCATACTTATTGATGAAATAAATTACACACCTCCTAAACTTCTAATAGAATTATTCTCAAACTTGACTTCTCTGTATCTTAAATCTCCTAGAATACAGTTTTAAAAATTATTTACTGTTGAAGAAATAGCTTATTACTGCTATTAGAAGTATAGCCCTCGCTTGATTGGAACATCGTCTTGATCACCAAAAGGCTGTGGGTTCGATTCCCAGTCAGGGCACATACCTAGGTTGTGGGTTTGGTTCCCAGTCAAGGTACATAGGGGAAGCAACTGATCCATGTTTCTCTCTCACACTGATGTTTCTCTGTCCCACCCCCCTCATCTAAAATCAACATATCCTTGAGTGAGGATTAAAAAAATAAGTGCAATCATGAAACCCATCAATGACCTAGTTTTTAAATTCCAAAAGATCTAGGAAACATGGCTTAATACCTTTCTGTGAAAGACCGTCTTGAAATGGACAAGTTGGAAGGAATTTTACAAGTACATATGTGCAGTGAGTGACGTGTTACCATCCTGCAATAGGTATATTGAGGGCATAATATGGGGTGGGGGGGCAGTGGGGAGAGGAATGTTATTCAGTATTTTATCAGGAAATAACCGGTGCCTCCCTTATACTATTGGGGGAGAAGCAGGCTTCATGAAGAAGATCGCTCTAAGAGTTATACGAAGAAACGGCTGTGGAAGGGTTCTCAAGGAATCAAAAGCAGTGGAGGCTTCAAAAACAGATGACAAAGTCAAGACAACCTTTTTCTTTACAGCCTTCGATACATTCTGAATTTTGTGCCATGGCCATGGAATACCTGTTCAAAAATACTTTTTTAAGTTACTTGATTTATAAGTACAGATATTAAATTCAGTTTGGCTCAGTAAAGACAGGTGGCTGTTACTTTCGGGAACATTGAAAGCAATGAATACACAGATGTGAGTAAAACAGTCCCTGCCTGCCCTCGAGAAACTCACGCAAGTGAGTGAGGCAGAGTCGCAAGCCTCTTGTCCGACCGCGGGACAACAGGGTAAGAACAGCGCTGCGTGGCGTTCACCGGGAGAGCACCCAGGGACCCGGAAGGTTCTCCAGGGTGTGAGAACCCAAAGGGGAGACTTGTCCTGCACTTACAACCCCTGTGCCGGGAAACACTGGTAAGCTATGGCTGGGTGCAGATGTGCTCAAGAGTATACCCCTCAGCTCTGGGACAAAAGGTGAGCTGGGGTTCCAGTCCTCAGTTTACCCCCAATGTGACCTGCACCAGTGTCATTTAGCATGTGTGTGTTATGCAGTAAAGGGTTTGGGAGGTGTTGGTCCAACATGGGTGGTGTTTCTGGGAAAACCACAGTGGTGGCAGTACTGAGGAAGGACAGAGGGGTGGAGGGAGGCCCCCTGAGAGAACCATCAGAATATTTCATGGGAAAATCAAACAACTAGCCAGCAGTGGGGACAGAAGATGGGAGACAGATTGCAAAGATTTTCAGTTGGTAAAATCAACAAGTCTTCATGATCTAATGAATGTGAGCAACGACAAAGGGAGCGGCGGCCAGGACAGCCAGCACACAGGACAGGCATAACAATAAGGAAGTCACCCGCGGGGACCGCAGGCCATGGCACCAGGACATGCCCAACGCTGCGACCACGTTTTCGTGTGTTATTTACTCACATAATCCCACCCATTTTATAAACAGAAGACTGAGATGTTAAGAATTCAGACATATAGAGAAACTTAACCAATGTCATGGCTCATCAGAGTAACAGGTCTGGTATGTGAGATCAAGACTATCTGATTGCAAACCCAGACTCCAGATGTCTAAGCAATTATATATCCCAGAGAACGCGGCTTGGAAGAGAGCCTCCGCAACAGTTCTGCGCAAAATAGTGACACTGTAGTGCGTACAGCTAATTTTTATTGAAGGCTAACCCTGAACTGGACACTGTTCTAAGCTCTTTTCTTGCATTATCTCATTTCATCGTTAACAGCCTCCTCCAGGGAGGCATCATGACTACTCCCATTTTACAGACGGCAAAACGAACACACAGAGAAGCCAGGTAATTTGCCCAATTTCCCACGGTCCGTAAGTCCAGAGAATAAAATACCTAAAGCACCAAGATTTGTCGGGTTATTTTCCCATGGAAACTTTCTGTGGATGATAATGAATATTAATAGGACTTTATGAATAAATTATTATAAAATGGTAAGGTATCTCAAGGATAACTACCTTGAAATAAGTGGTCACGTAAACCTTTCATGAGAGTGGCTTATAAAGCAGTGCAATTCCAGGAGGGGCACAAGACACTGCACAGGAGTGTGTGTTTATACCGTGTCCTTGCCACATGTGAATTCTCGATCACACTAGATTAACTACAGATGTAGGCTTTATATTTAATGTCTAAAAAAGAGGAAGGAAAAAGGAGTGGGCCAAAGTCCAGGAGACGTAGGACGTGGGCAGTAATGTTTTTATTCCACATATATTTGTTCCTAACTGCTAAAATCAATATTTTTTATTGGCCCTTGCTTAGGGAATTCAGCTATAGAAAAGAAAAATGCACCTTTGAAATCCATTCAGGCACAGGCCCTTTACTAGTGAGTACATGCATGCTAAATATGAATACTATGTTACTTAGGAGGATGAAGTAAATTTTCTTTCATTCATGGAATGGATTTTTTCCGTATACTTGGAATCGTCTATTTGTCACTTAGGGAGGGGAAAGCACATTTAATATGGAAGAGTTGATGGGCCAACCTGTGAAGTGACTATAATTCTACAAGACTGTGAGCTGTGGGATTTAACAAAACATTATTTTTAGAAACACACCACCTCTTATAATACGCTTATACATAGCTTACTTTAAGCCGGTTACATGTCAAAGGAAATTAGCCATCAAATCATATTCTGTGAATCATAAGGTAATTCGGAGAGACTGCAGAAATGGTAGACTGCCAATAATATGAATGCTGTTCGATAATGATTATCTTAAAAGAATATATAAGCACCAGATAGCTACCTCAGAGATGATACGGGTCAGGATTATTATTTTATTATGACCATGTTATATACCATTGTGCTAATTCATGCTATCAACATGGAAAACATCATTTTTTTCAAAAACTCTATGCGATGCTTGCTCGGAAGGGTGACGGTTGATGGGGTGGGGACTGCAAGGCAGCATGAAAGATTCAAAGGCTCCAGCTGTGGGTGGTTTTCCACAGCATCTTAAAACAGGAAAGCCCCATGCGGCCCACTCTCTCCAAACACCATTCATAGCCGCCCAGGCCAAGTGCGAGGCCCTGGCGGGGTGCAGAAAACATTCAGGGCACTCCTCTGTCTCGGACTTCCAATTTCTTATAACAACAAAACTTCGTCACGCTGCTCTCTCTCCACCCTGTGGGAAACCGGGACACGTTCACTTTCTGCAACCTGAGAGAAATGAGTTCAGCTTCCAGCCTCAAAGCCTTCTCTCCCCGAGGCCCGCTCCTTTCTTTCACGGAAAACTATGCAAATGCCCCTCTCCGCCGGCCCCAGCTCAGCGCAGAGCAGACGCCCAGCTATTCAAAGCCGTGCGGCCAGCTCCGGTCCAGTGCTTTCATCGTGAACGCTTGAATGAATGAGACGGTCTCCTTTCTGCAGAGTTACTAACTCAGCACAACGCCAAAACACACATTTTTCCCACGACGGTATTTCGCATTCCGCCTGCCTATTTTTGAAGTGTGTTTTCTTAAAATTTATGTAATGAAATGTGTATTTGTGGACATGTGCCCATGGTCAGGTGTTGCGTACTTTAAGATGGTTTCAACAAATACTTGTGACGGCTTAGCCGACAAGCAAGAGCGCTGTGAAGGCTGAACCTTACGGGCAGAGTGGGCAAGGGGGCTATCCGCAGACGAAAGGACAGAAGCTATGGAAATTAACTTCTGCTCTTCCAAGACCTTGCCACGAAAGCCATTGAACCCACGCGACCACGAGCAGGCCATGTCCTCCCTCCCTTCTCCGTAGGCTCGCCCCAGAGTGGCCACGGTCGGAGCCAGCGAGCGCGGCCGCCGCGGGGGCCGCAGGCACAAAGAGCGCCGTTCCAGAGGACGCTTCTGTGTCCCGGACGCCGTCTGCGGGGGCTGCGCGGGCGGTCCCCCTGCCTGGGACAGCCGGCTGGGGGCGTGCTTCTCACCGTGGTCTCTCCCCTCCTGGGCCGCGAGGGGTCCCCAGGAGCCCGTCCCTTCCCGGCCGCGGAAGATCGGGCTTCCCACCGCAGGGCAATGAAAGAGACCCGGCCGCAAGCCTTTGCCATTCATTCCCCAGGCGCGGCCGGCAGCCCCGCGCCTCGCCCGCTGCGCGACCAGCCCACCAGAGGCTGAGACCGCGGCGGGTTCACTCCCCCCCCCCCCGCGGCGCCCCACTCCCGCGACTCCCGCACTGCTCTCTTCAGCGGCGCTGCGGAATTGCAAAAGTCACGGGGTGGAACCCCCAGGGTCCCAGGAGTTTAGAGCGGAAGGTTCGGAGGAGGGGGCTGCCTCCGTCTGGGGTGTCGTTCCTAGCCCTCTCCCGCCCCGCTGGAGAGGCGCTTCCAGGGGCCGCGCGGGAAACCCACGTGTCCGAGCCTTCGGTCAGAGGCGCACGGGGATTCGCGCACCCACCTAAACAGAGACAAAGCGTAGCGCTTTGTCCCGCAGGCGCCCGCCGCGCGCAGAGGGACGGGGGACGGGGGCTCACCTTTCTGCTGGCACCGCGCGGCGACCCAGAGCACCGAGGCTAAGAGCGCGACCCCGGAGCCGCCCCCGCGCATCTCGCTGCCGCCGCCGCCGCCGCCGCTCGGTGGCTCGGGAAAGAAAGCCGCAGCCACGCGCGGGGACTCTCCACAGAGCGCGAGTCTGCTGCTTCCCGGCGGGACACTCGCCTCTCGCAAGCCCGCCCCTCGTGCACACCCCCGCCGACCTCCGCCGCCACCCGCCCCTCCCTGCCCTGCCCCGGCCGCGGCAGACCCCTCCCCCAGGAAGGCCCCGAGCTCAGCCCGCCGGGACCCGCGGGGACTCGCCGCTCCCAGGCCACGCTCGACCCGTCCGCGGGCCGTGCGCCTTGCGCGGAGCGTCCCCCAGCTCAGGACGGGGTCGGGGCTGCCCAGCTGCGTCCGCCGGGTCCCAGGTTGGGGGCGGGGGGTGGAGAAGGTGGACTGGGAAGGAGGAGAAACTGCTGACGTTGGCCCAGACGGGTGCATTCCGAGAAAGTATTTGCCCCGTTGACCCTGCCCGCCCTACGGTGGCTCCGCAGCCCGCCGCGGCCCCGGGGTCGGGACAACGGGCCACAGCCGAACAGCGCCGTTCCTCCCAGGCCTCGTCTTCCACGGCCTCCACCCAGAGGTGCTCCGGGGCCCGGCCGCCAGCCTCCTCCCTCCGAATAGGACCTAGGGCTTAGCTATCCAGCGTCCCCGTCCCCCAGAAGGTGGTCTGAGCCCTGGCCTCGAGCTTCCCCTCACCAGAGGAGAATCTGAGCTGAGCAGACCAGCCTCTCCCCTCGGTGGTTAGCAGAGGATTTTAGGAAGACTTTGCTTTAAATGTATTGTAACTTGTTTCCCACTTTTCTAGGGAAGGCAAGAAAGGTCGCTTGGACTTTATTATTATTAGCTTCCTCGTACTGCTGCAGAAAGAGATCTCATTCTCTTTGGAAGTTTAGTCTTAACACGAGATTTCAACTGCTTTGTTTTTTTTTTTCTTTTTAAACAACATCTGTTCCCCGTTAAAATATTTTAAATTTCCTCTGGGTTCTTTTTCTATTAAAAGTATATTCATTGCACTTTGCAGATTTCGCTTTCTCACAATACAAACACGCAGGATAATGAAAGTCCCTTTTACTCTCTCACCTCTCATTTTGTCTTTTTTTTTTTTTTGGCCTGATAGGGAGATAATATTATCTCAGTTGTGTTAGCAATGTGACGACTCTATCAATTCCAGTTTTTCTAAAAATCACTTTCTTAAACTCTTAACGAATAATTTATCATTTTAATATTAGCAATTATTTTTCTTTAAAAAATCATAGAAGTACATAACAAGAGGTAGAATTTGATGCTTTAAAAAGGGTGCAAGATAATTGGGTGAGAAGGTACTCATCATGGTCCCAAATTTAAAATACAGATGCTTTGAACTACTGAAATATTAAAACATTAAGTATTTAATTATAAAATAAATGATTAAGTAAATTCAGTATTTAATAAGTTATCAATATTAAGCATGTAAATATTCAAGCACAGAATTATAAGTATTTCTGCATGAAGTAGCTTTGTATGCATATATATATACATATCTTTTAGAGTGTCTTAAGTGCATTCACAGAGTGATCTTCCCAGTTCTATAAGATGGGCAGGTAGTTGGTTAGTCTTGTGTGAGACTTGAGGAAATGGGTTCAGGGGGTTAAGGTCCTGTCTAGAGCTAAACTCTTGGTCTGATTTCTGGTTGATAGTTCTCTGCATTACTGCCCTGAGGTCATGAGGGTGAGATCAAAGGCAGTAGGAGGAATTTCGAAGGCTTATCTGTCTCTGTATATCCTGGGCTCCTACAGATTCAGTCCAACTTCAGTTAGACCTTATCTTTCAACTGCAGACTGGGAACTCACGCTTGTGATTTGAGGGGATACAGAGGGTCAGCACATTTGGAGAGTGAGTAGGAAGGGGAGCTGTCAAAAGCTGCAAGCTGGCACAATTCGTCACTGTTCAAGATTGAGCAGAGAGATTTCAGTGCAAGAAGAATTTCAAAAGGCATTTTAATGAACAAGCTTTGATAAGGTGAAAGAGTAAAAATGTCACAGTTCTACGTGTCTTATATAACCTGGCAGTATAAACTTTCATGAAAGTTCAGGGGTGGCCTATTTAAGGTGCACATGATATAAGAATGTTCATGTTTTGTGAGAAAGTTGAATTTCAGCTCAACTGGGCTCACAAAGACATTTGCTTCGAAGTCAGGTATAAATAATGAACAATGAAAATGCCTAAATGCCAATCAATAGTTAAATGATTAAGTAATTTATAATAACTCAATATGATACGCTATTATATAGCTACTTTTAAAATATGGGAGTCTCTATCTGCAAAAAACACTGATCCGTAAGGTGAGAAAAGCTGGAAAGCGGAGCACACTTTGAGGCATAAATCGCTGGTCCACTTCTTCTCCGTCTGGCTGGTATGTTGGAATCCATGGAGGAGTTTTAAAAACACTGTTGCTGGTCCATTACAGAGTCCGACCCCAGAGACTCTGATTCATTTGGGATGGGGTGAAGCCTGGACATCTAGGTAATCCTAATGTGCAATGAAATTTGAGAAACACTGAGGTAAACTGACCTGTGCCTGCCTGAAAAGCAGTCCGGGTCTGGTCACTGGTGGCTGGGCAGGCTGGAGGAGCCAGCCCCAGAGGAGGATGGTCACGGGCAGGCAGAGGAAGTCCAGCCTGGACGGTGTCTTTCTTTCCATGCAGCCTACAAGGCAGGGACCCGGACATGATGACCAGAGTATGGAGCAGCAGTGCTCTCTGGAGGCTTGGTGCAAGTAAAGCTGTCCTTTAGTTCTGAAGGAATGGAGATTCCAGGCAGACACGGGGGTACAGGAGCACCAAGACCGGAATACAGGTTCTAGGCCTGGAGTTATAAAGCTATGGGCTTGGTTACTGATGAAAGAGCTGAGAGTTACTGACTCAGTTAGTTAACTCACTTAGGAAAATTGGGTTATGGTGTCAGAGTCTGATCCAGAAGAAAGCTAATGAGGCTGTCGTATAGACTAAGCTCCTTACGGTCCCATGGCAAGAAATAAGATGATTAGGGGACTAAGGCTTGGGCAGGGGTGAGGGGCAGTAGGAGGAGGAAACAAAGTAGCAAATTAGGGGTGGCAGGCTGTAAAATGGTACGCCAAGGATGTGCACATCCTAACAGCTAAAACCGGGGAGTGTGTTATATCACATGACAAGATGGACTTTGCAGATGCGATTAAATAAGGATTTTTCATGAATTTATGTATTATTCATTTATAGTCCCAAACTGGAAGCAAGCCATGTGTCCTTCAGCAGGAAAATAGATTTAAAATTTTTGGTCTGTTTCACAATGGAATATTATTTGGCAAGGGAATAGAATTAAACACTGACTCACATGAAAACGTGAATGAATTTTAAAAACATTATGTTAAGTGGAAGAAGCCAGACACAAGAGAGCGCTGTATAATTTCATCTACACGACGTTGAGCAACACACGAAACTAATCAAGAGGAAACGTGGCTTCCTACGGAGAGAGAGTGGAGATTGGGTGGAAGGGGACGGCAGGGGGGCCGGGGTAATGGAATGTTCTGTGTCCTGAAGGGGGTGTTGGTTGAATGGGCATAAACATTCACCAAAACGTATTAAATTACATATATTTAGGATTTGTTGCATTTTTCTGTGTAAATAAGGACCTTGAGGTGATTTTCCTGAATTATCTGGGTGGGCCCAGGGTAATCCCAGAGCCCTATTAAGTGGAAGAGGGAGGCAGGAGAGTCAGAGGAATTTGGTGCGAGAAGAACTCAACCTGCCATTGCTGGCTTACGGACATGGAAAGGGGACCATGAGACAGGAAATGTGGCAGCTTCCAAATGCTGGGAAGGCAAAGAAACAGAGCCTCTGGGAAGAACCTGCCCTGAGGACACCTTGATTTCAGACAGGTAAAAGTCCATTTCAATTTCTGACTTCTGACAAAGAATGGTAAGGGAATAAATTTGTGTCATTTGAAGCCACTAAACGTATGTTAATTTATTATAGTAGCAATGGGGGACTAGTGCATAAGGTAATTACTCTGTCCCAGAAATCAAGTGGAGATGATATTATGGAGAAAATAATGAGTAGCTACATTAAAATCTGGCCAGGTACTGAAGATTCCATTTCAGTCTATGATAAGGAAAGGCCTGGTAAAGAAAGAATTTAAAGGAATTATGTCAATGAAGAAGAAGAGGAAAAAGAATAAAAAGTCACAAAGCTCAGTGGCAGAGGAGAACCTGGGGCCTGGGAGTAGACAGGGTTACTGCCTGAGGGGCTGCGAGATTTTTAAGCTTTGGTCTTACACAAAGATCAGTGTACTATAAACTCTGAACAACTGGGCAAAGTAGCTGTAAAGTGGCAGGCAGGACTCAGTTTATAGCCCAGATGACAGATGGCTAGTTGCCTCCAGGAATCCTTACTTGTTTTTCATCTGAGCACTTGGCCACTCAGGTAGAAACTGCATTTCCAGTTTCCTTTGCAAGTAGGCATGAATCTGGAAGTCCACAATTAAGATTCTGGCCTACTTGGTTCCTGGTAAGAACTCTCTTCCTGGCTTGCCGACAGCCTCCCGCTCACTGTGTCCTCATTCGGCCATTTCTCTGTGTGTTGGCAGAGTAGAGTAAGGGGCGCGAGAAGAGAAAGGGAGAGAGTCAGAGTGAGAGAGCCAGTGCTCTGGTATCTGTTCTTATAACACTAATCCTGTTGGATCAGGGCCCCACCCTTATGACCTCATTTAACCTTAATCCGTCCTTAGAGGCCCCATCTCCTTGTACAACTTCCCTTGAGGTTTAGGGCTTCAACGTAGGGCTTCTGAGGGGAAACAAACATTCAGTCCATAACAGACTCTGACTAGCTTCCGGTCAACAGGGCATGCATGAGTGGACGTGAAGTGTGCAACTGCAGGCTTCCTCCAGCTCAGGAGGACCTTCTTGCCACACATGCTGGGCATTCCCCTCTCACCAGCTTAAACTCGCATTGTTCCTCCATGCAGCTTCGACCCCATAGGTGCGGACAACTCCCGGAGGGTGTAGAAGCAAAAAGACAGAAGAAAAGTGAATTACTTCATGAAACAAAGCCACCTTGCTGTCTGCCTGCATTGGGGAAGAAAGAAATAAAGGTGTTACCTAAGTTAAGACATTGCATTTCGCAGCCCTTTAGAAGAGCAACCTAGCCTTCCCCTAATATATCCTAGAACCTAAAACCCAAGGTCTCCTGCATGGTTAACCAAAGTAAACTATCATGACCTTCCACCAGATTATTTTAAAATTAAAAACAGAAATTCATTAAGAAGGCGGAGCTTAATTAGTGAAGTAGCTATTCTGCGAGTCAGTTTCAAAATAAAATAGAATAAACACTGTCTCAGGTATGAATCTTACCCGAGTGTTCTTCATTCAGGCCTCAGTAGAACTCTTCTTTCCAACTCTTTCTGAATTTCTTACGTTTGAATTAACTTTGATTGACATATTCTGTCCTTGTTTCATTATTTCTTACAAGATTTTTTTTTTTTTTTGGCTACCCATGGCTTTTCTTGCCTTGTATCTGCTCAAATGTCAGGGAAATTTTTGCTTTTCAAAACCCTATTGCCACTACTTGGTTGCGAGTGTGGAGAACAACGTGAGTCAAGTTATGGCCCAGGCCAGGAACCCGTGCCTCGCCTGGCCCAGAGCTGCCTTTTCAGATGAGAACGTTTTTCACCGTTCAGGTTAGGTCTTTATCTTTGACAACACTTCCTAGATAATATTTCTTAAGAAAAAGTATTAGCTTCTCCGTTGTACAGGAGGACACCTATAGGAGGGTCTAACCACACCCACTTATGTTTTCTGAGAATTACCTTCCCATGGTTCTGTGGTTACCACAAGAAAATCTGATTTGTGCAAGATGACCTTATCCCACTCCACACCACCCAGGCCACCACCTCCTGTGGATTGGCCAGTCACAGTCACTACCTGAGCCCCTGCCAGGGCTGGCTGCCTGAGCTTAGCTTAGCACCATCACGGTTTTTAGCCTTCCTTACACTCCTGTGCCAATAAACTTCCCTTTCTCTTTAATGATTTTGAATTGGGATTTTATCTCTTGAAACTGAGTCCAAATGCATACCTTTTATATTGCTGTACCTTCCATTACTGGTCATAGAGAATGCCAGGCAGAACCTCCTTTCTGATGCTTAAGGGTTTCTTAAAGGGCCTATGGGATCTTACTTAAAGGTCTGAGTGTCCAGAGCATAACTTAAAAAATACACTTAAATAGTCCTGGCTGGTGTAGCTCAGTGGATTGAGCGCAGTTTGGGAACCAGAGGGTCCCAGTTCGATTCCCCATCAGGGCACATGCCTGGGTTGTGGGCCGGGTCCCCAGTGAGGGCCATGTGAGAGGCAACCATACATTGCTGTTTCTCTCTCTCTCTCTGTCTCCCTCCCTTCCCCTCTCTCTAAAAATAAATAAATAAAATCTTAAAAAAAAACACTTAAATAGAATTTAACAAGGATTTCACACAAGAAAACCAATGGTAAATAATGCTGAAATCAGAGTGTCTGGAACCAGACACCAACTCCCACTTTTACTTGACTAAATGATCTTTGGAAAATTATTTATCTTTTACAATTATTCATCTTTTTGTCTTCAGTTTCTTTATCTGGAAAATGGGAATAAACATAAGACCCACACCAAAAGGTGAGAATCCAGATTCCTAGCATAGTACCTGGCATCAAGTAAGTATCCAATAAGTATTGATTACTTTCCTCCCCCTCCTCCCCTTCTCATTATCGTCACCGTCAATATGCACGGATCAGAAAGCAGTGTTGTACAGCTGCCATAAGACTAGAATGTAAGACTTTAGAAAGATGGGAAAGTTTTGTCAGTGCACGCTTAAAGAAGGCACTTGGACACATGTGAAGAGACAAACTATCATTTGTCTTCTCATTTATATGAAAGAAGCACAGGAGACCCCATGGGGAGAGACAAACTAGGGAAGAACCTCTTCCTGAAAGCCAAGCATTAAATATGAAAATGAAATAGTGACCAGCTATAGCAAAAAAAATTTTTTTTAATTTAATTTTACAAGAAACCGGTCATCGGAGAACCGTACTAGTGTGCTTTTTTTTTTTTTTAATTGAGGAAAAGGAAATCAAATTGAGGGAGAGTCTGGAAGACAGCTGTTCACAAGGACATGTAAACAGCATTTGTCCCCTGGACCCTGCTGGATGTCCCCACCTGCTGGGTATCTGTAATAATAAAAACTTTCAACGGGAAAGTTAGACTTTGAAATCAAAGTTTGCAAGAGTAGCAGCACACCAGAAATTATAGCTGGACGCCAATTACCTGAAAAGTAAGAAATACATTTATATAAA
>PVJI01011629.1:0-55168 GCA_004026765.1 Micronycteris hirsuta | reverse complement strand
CAAGTTGCAGATTGTGCCAGAGTTCAAATTTATTTTATTTGACATTGTTATTTTAATGAATGAGGAGTTAAATCCTTGACGAGTATGCAAAGGAATATTTGATCAGATTATGATAAAGTGATTTTGTAAATGGTGTCCGAAATAGCTAAGATGCAATACAAGTGTACATTCTTTATAATGTGAATTGGTTAAAAATCATTCAATAAAAATTTAAAAAATAAATCAGTTATAGCTCTTATTATATCTGTATATATGTTTCATGTTCAGGGTTTCAGCAATTATTAAATTAATGGTCATTTATTTCAAAATGATTCTATTTGATTCTACACACATTCTACCAAGCAGTGTTTTATCATTGGTGCTGTGTTTTATCATTGAGAGCTCCTGACTCAAAGGTTTGTTCAGATCTTTTTTTGAAAGTCATCTACATGATCACTGCAAGTACAGATGTTGCAAGGTGAATTTTGCACACTTATTGCAAACACCCACCAAACTTCATCTTACAATCTTAGAAAATAATTCCTGGGATTTAGGGTGTTTTGAGTCAATAGTTTGGTATGTAAGGTCAAATTCTGAATATATATAATTTCCTTAAAATTATTGTACTTTAAAAAAATACAACATTTTGCTCATTTTCTTTGCAGAGGTTTATTTGATTCTTTCCTTTTCTCTTTTCTAACTAAATTATGAATCTTAAATGACCTAGTTAGGACTATTAAAGTATGTACTACATTTCTTAGAAAGTTATATTTTGTATACTTTTCCTGTTATAATGAATAGGTTTGAAATAGAAAGTTAATTTGAATTCACTTAGCTAAACAAATACACGCACAGACATATGACACCTACTTTGTGCAAAGGACTTACTGTGTAGAGAAACTTACCCAATTATAGAATTGAAATAACTATTTATGAAACAATTGAAATTTAAAATTGTGGATTTTTTCTTTACTCAGATAACATATTTTGTTCTATTATGTTTTTAATATATTTATTTATTGATTTCAGGGAGAGAAAGAGAGAAACAGCAATCTGGTTGTTCCACCTATTTATGCATTCATTGTTGTGTGTGGTTTGTTTTTTTTTTAATGGGCCCAGACTGGGGATTGAACCTGCAACCTTGGCATGTTAGATGATGCTCCAATCAACTGAGTTACCTGGCCAGGGCTATGTTTTTTCATGCTCAAATTGATAAATGTTGGGCAGAATAAGACTTTTTTTTTTCTTTCTGACATAATTCTTAGTTAAATCCCAAGTGTTCATTTTTAAAAAGAGATAAACTTACATATGAGCAAGTTCAGACTTCTGGACAAATCATTACCGCTTTTATTTGTACATCAAAGAATTCTTTGAAATTCTTATTTCATAGAAAGAATGTCAGGGTTAGAAGAAACCATAAAGGATACTGATTTTATCTTTATATTTTAGATTTTAATTTCCCTCCATACTATTTTCTTTAACTATTTGTCCAGTGATTAAAAACTAAATATTATTTAGGTATTAAAATTAATTCAGGAATGTAACACTGTTTTAAACTTTTAGTTCAATTTGCTACAAATTGTCAAAATTATACTGTTTCTCTTGATTTTATCCCATGTTGACCATTTCAATTACAATATTTATAATTCTTTGGTATTATGCTAGTAAATCGGGTATTTACTCTTTTAAAATGAATTATGATAATAAATTAAGAATATTAAGAGATAAGGCAATTGAACCAAATACTGGGCACTGTAAGGATGCGAATCTATAACTATAAATAATCTGGAAATAGCATCATTATTCTTAAAATGGTTTCCTCATAACAATTATATTTTGGTTACTGATTTTAAAAAGCCTAACAAATACTTTTTCTAAATACTGCTTTTTATAAGAACTCCAGTTAATTAACAGCAAAATCTTTTCCATAAGCTGCTTTCTATAGCTCAAATTGCTCTTTCTTCACTGGCCAAATTATAAAATTTAGAAATACTTAGGAGATTTAGTCTAATCGATGGTGAAATCACATTCTCATCAGATGGGTTCACTGTATAGAATTTAGTTTTTTCTCAATTTATCATTCAACAAAGGGGAGAAAGCACCCTCAAATGGGTTTCTTTTCTACTCATAAGCAAAGTCCAGGAGGAAAACTCCCACCTACTCCTTTCTGTAACAGTAACTGGCAGTTCCTAACAAGTGTGAAACTGTCTGGAGCATGGTGGTCAACATAGTGATCCCAGTCAGGGCTAGTACACCTCACCCGCAGGTGGGGTGCTATCTTAATCTGCTCAGCTGCCATAACAAAGTTCCATGGAGTGGTGTCTTAAACAATAGAAACGGATTTCTCACAGTTTTGAAGACTGGGAATTTCGGCAAGGGAGCTTTCATTCTGGGTCCTCTTCTCTTCCTTGTCAAGGCAGCCACCTTGCCTGTGAGCCCTTGGTGTTTCTTCCTGAGGAGACTAATCCCACCATGAGGGCCTCACCCTCATGACCTCGTCTAACCCCAGTTACCTCATTAAGGCCCCATCTTTGGGGTTGAGCTTCACCACATGAATTATGGGGTCGGGGGGAACACAAATATTCAGCCCAAAATTGGTTTCTATTCTAAACCCACAAGTTGCATTCTTAGGCCAGGTGGAGGGAACTCACAAAGATCCTAGTCACAAAGGACAGTAGGTAAAGAAGTATGAGTGGCAGCTTAGGCCAACCAATCACCTTCTCCCGATGTTCATTATCATGATCTCAAGTGTTCATATGTGGCACAGAGGAGGTGATCAATACATGCTTAAAATATCAAGTATTCATTGAAGGCATTACTTATTCACTGGTACATGATAAGGCTTCAAAAAGGCTAGAGGTATTATTTTAAGTGTATATTGTATTAAAGGTATAGCTACATATTTAAATAATGGAAATATTTGTTATAATGAAAATTTTAATATCAGAATATTATGGCACTTGAGGAATCAGATATCTGCCATATTCCCTAATGACTTATTTGAGTTTATGATAAAAATGGCTTCAAACTGACATGCCCTAGGCTCCTGCAGTTACTCCTCGTCCCCTCTGTTCACCATGAAACATCCAGTAAGATAATCTCTGTCTCAGAACTTGCTGCCAAAATATTTTTGTTTTAGCAATATTTTAAAATTTCCAATAATATCTTAAGGTCTGCTCACTTTTTTCAAGCACTGGGAACAAGTTGGCTGCTTAGAATATCTACTTCAATTCATAATGCAATCAATAAGTGAATATATGCTCCATTTTTGCCTTCCAGTATGGTTTTACCAAACCGGCTATATGAACATATTTCTATCTATATTTATAAATATTTTACCAATACTCAAACTTGGATTATGTTATTTTTTGTGTGTATGTATTCATATCCTGAAATGTGTGTACACTTTCACATATGTAAAGGGAGGGAAATACTTTGGAATATGTTCATAGAGCTGAATACAGATGATTTTGAAAAGTCCCTCTAGGCTATTGCTCAGCCCAACCACTTCTCGTGTCCTTACTGTTCTCTGCATTTTACATTTAATTTCATGGGATTTGTAGTACACCATACAATCAGTATCTTCCTTATCTAGAATTTTTTTTTGGCTGGTAATTTCAAGTATCCAAAGTGTAAGAAAAAGTATTATTCTCTGATAACCAAAATAATGGATGGCACAAACTTTTACTCTAGGAATAATCTTAACAAGTTTGGAAATCTGATTTCCCAAACTCAAAGTAGAGGGCAGCTGCCCAGGCAAGGCTAGGACAGTCCCATGAAGTGACAACCTAACAACAGACATACGAAAGGACTTTATAAAAGGTACAAAGGCTACGAAATTCCAGCAGTTGAGAGCTACGCCGTTTTGGTGCCAGCAGCCACGTGGAAGCGCCCCATACATAGTACGTTTATAATGACTGTGTAATTAATATAACATTTAGGTATGCTCACTATGAGTTTTGGAGGGCATTGCTTTATACAGAAATTTTCATCAAAAAGTCTCAACCTATTTTTTAAGAGTATTGTTTAAAAAAAGATAAATGGTAAAAATAATTTTTAAAAAATTGAAATATAGCTGGTTTACAAAATTGACTTGTTTTAATACTAAAATATAATTCTAATCTCAAAAGTCAAGAAAAAATTCTTTCCCCAGTATTTTATTAAGCCCTACAAATCCTAAACTGTTAAAATATTTGTCTATTTTAAATGTTAATGTGTGATATTGAAAGTTTAGAATGACAGCAGACAGCTGTGCCCACTTTATGCATAGTTGATAGGCCAACTCTGTGTGTAATGGGAAAAATCATAATGAAATACCTTTAATTGTCTAACCCTAGTAGACTTCTCTGTATAAAGTAAATGTTCACCAAATACACTATCCTGACTTACAATTAGTATTATAAGATTATAGAAATTACTTAATATTATTGAAAGGAAGAAAGATGACAATATCCTAAGAGCAGAGACCAGCAATAATCCCAGAAGAACTACCTACCGTGAGTGTGTGTGAGTGTGTGTGAGTGTGGTGCTGGTGAGTGTGTAGGGAGGATTGGGGTGATATATACAGCTCTTGTTCTCTGAAAATAGTCCTTTTCCCCTCCCCATCACCCTAGACTTCCAGCTGCTGAGTTTAGCTAACAATGCCATAGTTTTCTAAGAACTGCCCATTAAAGTGAATCTTTTCTCAGCTAGCTAAGGAATTCAGGAATTTACCAAGAATAATCTACAGAGTACTGAGGCTTCCGGAAGATAGGAGAAGCCCCTCCCTGTTCCAGGGACCCTCCCGGTCACTGACAGGAGTCAAAACTTTGCAATTTCGTTTTACTTAGAACTTAAACTAGTGCTACCGACCCAGATACCAGATCACCAACACCACAGACCTCAGGGCCCAGGAAGAAAGAACGTGATAGCACACAGCAGAGTTCTGGGAGGACGTGCGATTTTTTTTTTTTGTCTCAAAAAAAACTTTAAATGGATCCATTGTTAGAGAGATTTGCAGCCAACAACTTAGAAGATACAGCCTTTAAATTTTTCAAAAAAAAAATTTCCTTTGCAATATCTACGAAACTGCTGTTTTTTCTTTTAAAAATTAGGATCAGCTTGGTGCTAAGGTTCTACTTCCAAACAAAAGTACCACTTTATCAAGCAATTGCCTAAAAATAAAAGTGTGTTATTTTTGAGACAACTGAATTTAGTATTTTGCCACTGTACTTGAAACACTTACTTTAAAAGGCGTTCACTGTGGCCTGAGCACATGAGCAGTGCCACAGTTCTCAGCACGGGGGCAGTGGGGCCGCTTCACGGAGCGGCACGTGGCTCCCGCGGCTCCATACGCAGAGGTCCTGGGCAACCTTCGGCCGCAGATAGCAGCATGTCTCTCCCGCACAGACTCCTAAATTAAAGCTTCAGTGTGGATAAAAAACGAGGGTACCATAATGTTGCATGGACTCCCTTTTTATAACCAGTAACTAAATGTGTCAATTTTTAGGCTAGCCCAAACACAAATACCCTTTGTGGCTTTTCTATTTTGAAGTATTTGGAAGTTTTCTCTTTTGCTGGAATCATCTGAAACTTTCCAATAGAGCAACCTATTCATAGTCCACTGGATTTATGACATTTCAGTGGTTTCTCTTAGCACAGTGGTTTCCAAATTTGGCTGCTCATCGAGATAGCCTAGGGGATTGTTTTAGAAAGCCCGTTTCCAGGGCATCACTGAAGTCTCCCCTGGAATCCCTAAGAGTGAAGCCCGGAAATCTTTATTTGATAAAGCTCTCCAAGTTATGACGACGATCACCCAGGTCTGGGAACTGCTCTCATAACCTGTCTTTCATAAACTGATTGTTCTCCCTCCAAGCACGGTGGTGTTTTTTCTTTTTCCTCCAGGTTAAGTATTTCCTCAATTTTACCCGCCTTTATACTTTTTCTTGTAAACTCTCTCAAGTATGTTGGTAAGGAAAGTGGTGGCAAAACTATCAAATATGTAGATGGTATTCTTTTCAGTATTTTTTGAGCATCCTCACACTTTTGTTTTATACACTAGACTTAGCATTACTACAAAAGATTCACAAAGGGAAACTGCTGAACAGAAGCAATGTCCATTTTATATTCTGATAGCTAGTACCAAGCTATGCACCTGTGTGCAAAGCATGCTGCAGTGTCACAGATTTATACAAAAATCAGTTCCTGGCTCAAATAAAGAAGGGCTTTTTCATAGTTAAAAATGTCCCATAGCTGATCAGACTGCCTGAATATGTCAGTGTTCCAGAGCTGACTGGACGATCAGGATGCTGTTGACAGCAGTGCACCATCACGTATGGGGACAGAGGAGCTGGCATCCTTAGACCGCAGATCTTCAGAAGCACTCGGGACCTGCCCAGCGTGGCGAGGCCTCCGCATAGTGGCCCGTCTGCCCTCAGCCCTTCCGCATGCAGTGTTTCCCCAGTCAGCCGACTAGGGCAGCCTGAGAGCCTTCAGTGGCTCTCCCGAGACACTGGGGCCCCTCACCCAGAGTCTCTGCAAAAGCTTTACTGCTGGGCTCTGCCTGTCCTTGGCCTCCAGCACAGGTATGTCTGTCATGTCACAAGCTGGTGTGGCATGGGTGCTGCTGGAAGCCCTGATTGGTGGTCTCAGGAGGAACACCAGGTCTTCCCAATGTGCAAACGGACCTTCTTTGGCATCTGAAGGGCATAATTGTAGATAAAGAGTGGCCAGTGCCACGCTACAAGTGGAACTGTTTTTTCTCATGACTATAGGTGGACAACTTATGAACTTCAAAGGAAGCAGCCAGGTTATCTCCAAGCTCCAAGCTGACTCGAGTCCCCTTTCCCGAGTGTGTGGGCCCTGTTTGGCACCGACTGCACAGATGACAGCCAGTTGTGCCAGCAGCAGGGCATCAGGTATTGTGAGGTCGAGCTGGTGTATATGATGCCCACAGTGGCCATTTGCTCACTGCTGTGCACATTGATCACCTCTCCTTTTTAGCTGATCTGGATGAAGTCACTTTCAAACATGGGGATGCACTTGAACATGGCAAACCTGCCCTTGCACCGTTGCGTGACAGCTTCTGGGTGGAGCGGGAACACATGCAACGCGGGGCTGCCGTGGGTGCTGTCCTGCCGTAGTGTCCTGCTGCTCCCCTGGAGTGTCGTTCATTAAGACCTCCGCACTGCGTCTGCCGAACCTCCGCCTCGGTCTGAACCGCAGCCCTTCACAGCCACCTTCGCGCTTTGCTGCCCATTGTGACCTGCAGCCGTGACACACAGCGCCGCGCCTTCGTGCCCAGTGCCGCCGCCGCCACAGGACGGGACAGAGTCCGCACGCAAACAGCCACCTCCTGGGTGTGGGGAGCACCAGGCGTGCATTTTTCCCCAGTACTTTTATAAAATAGAAATATATTTTAGCAATAATATTGTCATAATATGGTTTTGTGGTGGTCAGAAATGAATCAAATTTACAGAACTCCCGAACATATGTGATCATTCTACAATCAGCGGCAAAGTCAAGTTTTATTTATTTCCTGGACATTAGATATAGAGACCGCCCCCCCCCCCCAGGGATATCTTCCAAAGCCCACAGTAGATGTGTGAAACCTCGTATGGTACTGAACCCTATATGTACTCTGTTTTTTTCTTATATATACCTATGATAAAGTTTAATTTATAAATTAGGCCCAGCAAGAGGTTAACAACAAGAACTAACAATAAAGTAGAACAATTTTAATAATATACGTAATAAAAGTCAGGTGAATGTGGCGTTATTAAGTAAAATTCGGGTCCCTTGAACACAAGCACTGCGACACTGTCACAGTCGACCTAACAGCCACGGCGGGTGCGGGCACAGCGTGGGTGTGCCGGCGAAGGGGTGATTCCCTCTCCGGGCTGCACAGAGAGGCGGGCGTACGTTTGCATCATGCTCCTAAGACTGGCACACAATTTACAACTTATGTTTATTTCTGGAATTCTCCATTGACTATTTTGGACTCTAACTGAGCATGAGTAACTGAAAACTTGGAAAGCAAGGCCACAGATACGGGGAAATACTGTATTATATATTTATTATTTATAAATACACTTGTCAATATAGGTTAGACCAATTCAATCTAGTTTAGCAAAATTTTATTAAGTCTAAGCTTAGGCACATGGAATATAGAGATAAGTCCTAAATTCTACCCTTCCTCAAAGAATTCACAGTATAGTAAGAAAGTCAGATATATATTTTAAAAATATATATTTTAAAAAGCAGTGTTGAAAAGGTGAAGTAAGTAAAAGGTGCTGACAAACACCTTTGAGGAGTCACTCTGTCGGGGTGGGCTGAGACGGCGACAGAAAGGCTTCCTAAAGGAGGTGGCAGCTATGTTGGGGTTTCAGGGGTCAGCTGGAGTTTGCCCGGCTGTCAGTGGAGAGTTGGGGAAGCGGAGGATGCCCTTGGGCAAAGACACTGCTTGTGCGAAGGTATGAAAATGTGACACTACTCAGTGTGTTTAGGAGACCACAAGTATCTGGGGACTGCTGGGATAGGAGGTTATCTCCCCTAGCGGTGATGAATGACCAGAAATGAGGCTTCCAAGCTAGATTTCTAGCCCTGAATAGACTTCCTGCCTTGAATGCCATGCTACAGAGCTTGGACTTGAACCGTTAGATAACCAAGAATTGACGCAGGTTTTTAAGTCAAGGAAATGTGACTGGATGGAAACTTGAGAAGGAAAGCTGGCAGCACCACTTAGGCAGGATCTGGGTGGGTTTTTGTGGGGGTTGGAGACACGGAGCCCAGGAAGAGCCACTGTACTGAGGAAACGGCAGTGGGAGCGGCAGGAGAGCACAGCTGGTGAGACGCTCCGGCAGCAGGATGTTCAGGGAACTTAGTGGCTCACTGAGCGTAGAAAAGAAAGGCTGAGGATGTCATGTCACCCAAATTTCTGGCTTGGGGGACTAGGTGGAGGTAGTGACACCACCAACTAAGACAGAAAAAGTAGGCTTGAGGGAAAACTCCTAGACATGTATGCTTAACATTTTTGTAGAATATTCATCAATAAGGTTGGTTATACCCATATCTAAAGCAAGGACAACACATTCTGTGATTTTACAGTGAGCTAACTCATTAATTAACATATAACCAACCAATAAGTCATGTATTTTGTTCTAAACTCAATCAAATAGCAACCACATGCTTGTCAATCTGTTCTAAACTAAATGTTCCTTTTAGTTTAGGTTTGAAGCCACATTTTTTTCCTGAGAGAAGGAATAGGTTTTCTAAAAATCTGGCCCCAAATTTACATCAGATGTATTACATAATGGTCACAACTCCACTTCCTGTTTTCAGTAGAGTGCCAAAATCCAAGTGACCCGAAATAGATTGTTTAAAAATAACTCCAAATTTCCCTGGCATGTATTTATAAAGCTTTTCAGGCTATAAAATTTAATTTCCTGTTTAGGATTTTTATAAAAATAATTATAAATTATAAAATTAGTTGATTTACCCCCAAAATGTTCCTGCTGTAAGAGAGAGTGAAGAACCACGGAATGCTTGGGTATCTGGAAGTGAATCTCGTATTAAAGAATGGGTTAAGAGCTGAGAACACAGCCACTGACAGGTGACTGTCTCCCCCTCCCCTCGCTGGAAGGTGACCCTTCTAGGCCCTGCCCCTTTGGAGGCCTGCTGTGTGCAGGCCTGGGTTCTGCTCCAGGCTACGGTTCCATGTACCCACAGGCTTTTGTTCAAAATTGTCTCCCCACTGCAGCCCTGTAGGCTGCAACTGTGTGTCACACACACACTATGTGCATTCTGAATATTGTTAACTTCAACAGCATCTTTCATCTCAAATTGTCTCTAAATTTTTCTTCTGTTTTTTTTTATTAAAGCCCCTGTCAAAATATATTTGTTCAATGCCTTGATCTACAAGTAGAAACACCTTTAATTTTACTGTTGGACAAAACGATCTATGAAATTAGCATCCTTCATTTTTGTTCTTAAGAAGCATCATTAGATACTGGGATCTGTATCTAAGAAGGAATCTCTAGGACATTGAGGTTCCCAATGTCATGGATGTTGTCCGTGCCCCATCCAGGCACCCCTCCGGCTGACGACGTGTGAATTCTCCAGCTGTGCTGAATCATGAGCTGTATTTATACGTGTAGCAGGTACTTCCACTGACCACATTTTTACATGTATTTAGTGCTTCACTAAAAATACTTTTTAATAATATTGATGTTAATAATCATTATTGCCTATTTTTACACTTCTGTCTTCTCCATCCTTTAGTGTCCTAACCATCATAGATAAATGAGAAAATCTATAGCAAAAATAAGCATAATAATTTTTAAAGTAACAACAGCAATATCTCTCCAGCACTACTTTTTGCCAAGTGTTCTTCTTGCATGATCTCACTAAATAGTGAATATGCAGATTGACATTTTTCCATTCCACAGATAAGAAAACTCAAGTTTAGAGAAGTTGAGACACTTGCCTAAGGTAACAGTGGGGGGCTGAGCAGGGATTCCCTTCCACGCACGCTGATGCAGAAAGCACATTCCTGCACCAACCTCAGCATCTCACGAAGGAATGTGGGGGTGGAGGTGGGCGTCTGGAAAGGCACTGGACAAAAGTAGTGGTGGGGGGGGTTATTATGTAAACATGCACACACAACACTGTAATCTACTAGTCAATTTTTTCTCTTTCAAGAACACAAGAACAATTCTTTTAGATTTCAAGAGTCAATTTTCAAAGTGTGATCTGTGGACTCCTGAGGATCCCAGACACCCTTTCAACTGTTCTGTAAGGTCAAAACTATTCTTATAACAACACAGTGAGATAAACACTATGTTCATAGTAATACTAAGAGACACCTTCTCACAAGTGCGCTCACAGTGGAATTTTCCAGCGAGTGCACGACATGGGCGGCTGCAACAGACTGAACACAGAAGCAGATGCAAGACTGCAGCTGTCTTCTGTTAAATCTAATAGTAAAGGAATCTGCAAAGATGGCAAAACTCTTCTAAATTTTTTTTGTAAATTGTAATTTTTCACAAAAATATTTTATATTAATACATAATGGTTTTAATATTTTTATTTTAAGAGAATGACACATTTAAACATTTCTCAGTTTTAATTTCTAACTTAGTAAGTAAGTAAGTATTGGCAGTTATAACCCACGTATACAAAGCTTTTGGAGGTTCTCAACACATTTAAGAGTATAGCCCTGAGTCCAAAGAGTATGAAAACCTCTGTCTGTAAACTGGTTATAGAACACTATTACAGACTCAACTACAGAATGTCTTTGTATTTAAGATGGTTTGAAGATGCTGTCAGAGTGGAAAGGAACTAGGATGATTTAGTGCTGCAGCTCTGAGAGTTAACTAAGGTTAATTACCATATCACGAAATCACAAAACATCGCTCCCTCTTACATTTTCACTCACAGAGACCTGAATATGTGTCCAGTAGTGAGATCTGCTCTCAGTGAGGCTATGAGAAACAGAAATTTTCTTACTGCCTCAGAGGATAAACAGCCAACTACCACAAAACCTGTTGCCTCAAAAACATAGACCAATGTGACCTTCCAAGGAAAACAACACTCACTCTGATTTCAACAACTACTTCCACACAAGAAGCGCTGTGACCGCTGTTGCAAGGCCATGCCCGTTGCCACCAACAAGCATTTGTGTCTACATTGTTGAAGGTGCCGATTTAAAAGGCAGAGGAGGGCTTTGCAGAATTTATCTTCTGTGAATGGAGTTCTCATTTCCTTTTCATATCTACTCCTTTCCTCCTTTTCTGAACCTGTGACTCCTCCCCCAAAATCTTTTGTCTTTCTTCATTTTTTAAGTACAGTAAATAGCATGAAAGATAGAGAACAAAGGACACTTTAATACTGAGAACCACTTGCAATCATTACGCCATATATAAATTGATTAAAATCTTCGACTTGTTGGGTTTTAATTGGCGTTAGTTCTTACAGTAAGCTGAGAGTTATTAAAACTCTAATACCAATTAACTATAAAAGCTCTATATAAGAGTTAGATAATAGCCCAGCAGTATCCAGGTAAGTGAAGGTATTTCTAAGAACTAAGATGCTGTGTTCATCCCTGAGACACTTACCTGGCACCTACTGAAGTGCTCATTGCTGAGGATAAGAGCGGGGGCGGGGGGACATTTCCTGCCTTTGGGACTCACAATTGGCCAAAGCAGATGCCGTCTTCATAGCTGATTAAAACACAGTATGTTAAATGCCATAAAGGTTGCTGACAACTGCACTCTGAGAAAAACAGAGTGGGGAGTTATGGTGGACAAGTGGGATTTGGCTGTGCTGGTGGGTTGGTGAGGTAATTTCAGCACAGGGTCCTGAGCGGGCCAGCAAAGTGCTTGGTGTCCCCTTGCATGAGCAGTGGCATGGTCACACACAGAACACTGTGCAGGCAGGCAGAGGTGAGACTAGAAAGGCACGCTGACCGCGTGGAGGAACACCATAAATAAACTGGACCCGAGGTGAACATTATCCAGAGTTTAATTTTTTTGAGTACCCAGAGGACCGGATCTCAGGCGCATCTCAGCTTTAAGACAATTTCCCTGCAAGGACACCGAGACACTCACCACAGCACGGACCCAGTGTCTGATTTAAAAATAATGCTCTTGTGCAATGAAGAGGAAAGCTTTGTGTAACAAATTTCATATTAAACTTGAAATGATGTTCAATCTAACACATTTTTATTACAATATGCCCACAAATATATAATCAAATGTAATCTATAAAAAACCATATTACATAATCAGATCCTAGCTTCTGCAAGTCAATTCTCAAGATACAAAACTAGGTAACTAAGGGAAACTTAGTTTTAGAAGTGAGTATGCTTCTATTTGAGAAATACTTTTAGCTGAGATTGGACCACTTTCTGAGATGCTGGAACAAACCTAGCTGTTGTCAATACAGTCGCCCAATTTTATTAAAACAGGCGAATCTCCATTCTGTGCCTCAGTGACTATGCTCACAAGTGTGTGAGTGAACGACACATTACTAAGTCACATTATTCTTCAACTTCCGTGGTGAATTTTCCCCAAACCATTATGACTTTAACTGCATATTTTAAAAGAAAATCCATCCTCTTCTTTTTAGCAATATAGAATTTCAGTTTATTTGACAGCAGCCACAAAGTGCCAGGTTTAATGATAGTTGATAAAAATTGTTCTTTTTTTCCTTGTTTTTAATTCATTGTAAAATAATCAAAACTATGTTGGCCTGGAGAGCATTTCTCACCCTGAATGTTTCTAAATTTTCAGTATTTTGTATGTGCTATGAGTGTCATTGGGAAGAGACATTTTCCCCTAAAAAATAACCAGAGAGAAAGATATGTTTGCATTTTCTTTGTTCAAGGTGTTTATTGCATCTCAGAGGGCGTACATGCACTGGGTTTTTATACTGAAATACAAAGAAAGCCATTTTGAAATTGGTTTTAGGTAATTTTTCCCCATTACAGTGTATGTTATCCCCACAGTAAATTCAGATACAACCACTTTTCAATGGTACCATACATCTAGTAAATAATTTGAAAAATAGGCAAACACCTTTCCAACCCAATATGCTTTTATGAAGAGCTGCCAAGTCGCTAGCAACACTGATCAACAGTGACCTCATGTATGCATCAAAATCTTAAGCCAAGCCATCAGCACAGACAGTGTGACAACAAATTAAAAATTAAAGAATACAGTATGTACAGTAAAGGATACAATTTCCTGAATTAGTTTAAATTCTAATCACAATGGTACAACAAAACCTACTTTGAGCTCAGTTGAGGAATGGAAGAACACTAGTCTACAGAACACACAAAGAAATACTAAATTAACAGATGTACATAAAATCCACAATAAAATGAAAATATTTGCAGTAATCTTTAAATTACAGATATATCTTGGGGTGTCTTCATAATAACACTTGAATAGCACATCTCTAGTTGCATTTGCACAAACATGATAGAAATGGACCCTTTATTTTCAGTGCACTTAATCAAGAACGAATAAATAGGTCAATTTAGATGCAAAACCTGACAAATGTAATTAAAATATATATTTTAATAAAGCAGTGATTAAATAGGGAATACTCATATTATTTTTTTTCCATTCTTGATAAGGTAGCTTCAAGGAGAAATATTTATCATGGACGTTAACCTTTATATCTTTTAAAATAAAATTTCTTAACATATACAGTGCCACAAAAATAAACATTTCTCACAACAGTTGAAGTTCCTGTGATTGGAAAAATGTACTCCACACCAAAAAAAGTTTTGTATATTTAAGTGTTTTCCTTACTATTTGATATTATTACACTATGTCTGTAACAGAGAAATAGAAGAAAAGAGAATTTATGGAGAGAGCTTAGGTTTGTCCAAAAGTTGTATGTACATTGAAACCTTCAAAAACACAGACACATCTTTCCAAATGGCTCACCACACAACGGGTGCATCATCCGTCCACGGGCAAGGTCCAGAAAAGCACTGAGGGCGTCAGAAACATCCATTCATTGTTTACATCATACAACACACAAATAACCCAAATACACTACAATTGTGAGAGCAGGGATAACAGCTAAGGTAGTACACATTCCTATGTTCACTTTCACAGCTGTGCTACACATTCCGGAAGAGAAGTCATGAGTAAGCATTGGGTTTGGTACTGGTGGCTCACTTTGTAACTCTGAGTATCAATCTTATTTGAAGTCTCCAAACTCATTATTATTTTTTCCTATTCAGTCACAAAAATTGCAGCTGTAAAGATAAAAAGCACTTGAATTAAAAAACAGTATTATATACTCCTCAAACATTTTACCTCCCTTGCAATTTTACTTCACAGGTAGTAAAAAAAAAATCTTTACACAAAATGTTGCTATATTACTAAATTCATGTTTATATACTTTTCACCATTCTTTAAAACAAGCTTAAAATTTCAGGGAGGAAAAAATTTAAAAAACCTTCTAATGTATAGTTTTGTTTTAGAAAAAAATTATATCAGCAAAATTTTGGAATTTGAATACTTAAAAATCGTAGTAGTAAGACACTCAGTTTTAATTAAGAATGGCTAACCTTTCTAATAGAGGAGTGAAAAAAGGAAATGGCAGTGACTTCCACTGTTGTTATTATTATTATTATTATTAATTTTTAGTTACCGTGCTCAATGTATCACCGAACAGTTGAACAAGTGACAAAATCGAAGAGACAGGAAATATTCCCAGCGATTCAGTGCCTTCACCTACTCTACTTCCTACTTATCTCCTTGGCTAATCCAAGCTTCACCAGTCCTCTTTGCCAAGAAACCTTTCCGGGTGTTTTAAGGCTGAGCCCTGTGGGTAACTCTTCTTCACGAAGTATTTGGTGTGTGCCTCCCTCTTGACTATGAATCTCTGAGGGCTGGCACTGTCTCTAGGGACTCTGTGTTGGGTATTTCTCAGCATTCTTGACGTATGATGAGAGCAATGCTTCCTGAGTAGGAGGCAGGTGAAAGGCTGCTCTGTGCAGTGCCCTGGTCCCTCCTGAGACAATTGCTGAAAGAAGTGCTCATTGTTTCACTTACGACTACATCGTTATCAACCCAAAGCGGAAGGTAAAAGTTAGGTGCAAGAGAAATTACTTGGCTTAGACGTCAAGGTCTTAAAATGACAAATTATTAACCTTTTATAAGAAAAATAATCAGAAAGCAGAAACTCAAAAATCTTTGTAGGCATTAGAGAAAATTTAAAAATATACAGACATAGAGTATAATAAAAATAACACTGGGCAGAAGTCTGAGACTTCAACACTCTGCTCTTCCAGTGGGGCCTGGGGCTGGCCACTGGATGCCGCGGGTCAGTCCCTGCAGCTGTGCAGCGGAGACTAAGGCATCACTGGTTTAAGTCACGGGCGTGATCTCCCCCAGAGAAGATGAAAGAACGAATGGCTGCGAAGTGAACAGGGCAAGCGCTGTGTAAATGAACGGCAGCGTGATTACTCTTCATTCGCACTCAGCAAGTGTTTTTTGGGAGCCTGCTCATTGTGTGAGGTGCTGGGGTTAACAGTGAACTTTTTCTTTCATCAGGTGCCTTTCGTAAATTTATTATTAATCATTTCACACATTATATTAGGATTTAAAACTAGAATGTTAACATTTAATATTCTGCTTGAATATAAAAAAGTGAAGGGTAATAATCTAAGTTTTATCTGATGAGACAAGAAAGGGTAAACAAAATAAAAATATGATATGTAGCCAAATATATTCTTAGGTGATTTCCAAATGCAATATTATAAATGTTACCTTTCTATACATTCCAGTCACAATTTACCAAGTAGCTTGAACAACGTTTTGCTTTACCAATATAATATCTATGATGTCCAGTCTAAGGATAATTTGGATAGATTTGTCTTCCTATTAATTTTGTAAGTTAAGATTTAAAAAAATAATTGATAATTAATTAATAGCTTTTAGTATGGATTTAAAATAGAAACACTCAAATTATTATCATTATATACATGTATTTAAAACACAGAGGTACAAATATCATACCTGAAACAGCTAAGCATTGCACAGGTAATTATTACAAGTCCCCAGGAAAAGCTCAATATTAGATACCTTAAATTGTTTACAAGAAATCCTTGATGTTAAGATCCGCTAATGGGTCCTTTGCTGGAGGTTTCTTGGGACTCTGAGTGGCAGGTGTAGGGCTTGGAGAAAGCTAGTGGGGAAAAGCCAGCCCAGGAGAGCAGAAACAGAAAGCAATAGATAAGCATTAGGCAGAGCACATACCACAGAAAACAAACATGCAGGAGATCAGATGGCTAAGGGTTAAGGGTTTACAAAATCTACTTTCTTCTACTTAGTCACAGTGTTGTATTTAATTTTGGATTTGTAAAATACACTTCAAATGATACTTGGCTTTGCTGAACGTCTTTCGCATCAGATGTAGTCAAGGAAAATTTGAGGACTCTGGTAGAACGATACGGATATGAGTTAGAGAAGATGTGAAAAACTAGTCACACAAAGATATTATGAATATACAGTAAAAACAAAACAACCAACTTCTCTGTACAAAAGCATTTTGACTTTCAGTTAATAGTACCACTAAACTAATAAAGGAATCACATGACTACTTTTATAGTGAGAGTGAGTTTGAAGGAAAAATGGAAAAGTAACAGTTTGTAGAAAGCCACATAAAAATTACTTAAAATTATTAGCTAAATGTACTAGGATTTCATGTAAAGTATTTTAAGTGAAAACCAGTCAAGTTTGGGGCACTGCTTGTTTCAGATGAGCAAACAGTTTTGTAGTTATGAATGTCACTGAATTCCAATATTGCCTGTCCAGCTGGCAGAAAAGACTAATTATTAAATACTATAGGAAGTAATCAGACTGAGCTTGCAGCCAAAGCAGCAAAAAATTCACTTATCTTGTTTCTGTTTAACTGATACCTAAATTCTTTAATCGTATTATATAAATAAGCTCTGGGAGCAGGCTTTTGCAGGCATGTTAGGGTACAAGGCCTTGAAAAAGGTCACATAATCTATGTAGAATAATAGCTGACATTTGTCTTCGAGTCTAAGTAATCTCCTATGCTCGTACTATGATGGAAATCTCAGACGTCTGGGATTGGGGGGCAGGGGTGTACGTCTTTACTGGTTCATCAAACAGCTTTAGAAGTCACGATTTGAAGATTTGTTACTATGTCCAGAAACTATTCACTGACTGCAGAATCTATCAGTCAAATTTCCACTTAAAAAACTTGACTCATGCTTCACAGGAAGACCAGGAAAAGTAAGTGTAAGGGGTGAAGCTGTGTGGAAGATAAGAAACTCCAGGACTGATCCACAATTAGTAATTAGGTGAGATGATGAT
Organism: Micronycteris hirsuta; assembly: GCA_004026765.1. NCBI lineage: Eukaryota > Metazoa > Chordata > Mammalia > Chiroptera > Phyllostomidae > Micronycteris > Micronycteris hirsuta. Next base: position 37,346 of record PVJI01011629.1, on the reverse strand, counting down.
AACATCATGAAACCAACCGAGGAATCGCCCAGACATCACAACAAAGATGAAAAATTGTGTTGTTTTCTGAAGCCACACAGACATGTTTATTTTACTGGCTAGTATAATAAGCTTGCTTCTTCTCTGATATAGGATATACAATCTAAAAATTGACACAGTATTTCCTAAATTACTATAAATTGGATTAAATGATTAAAACACTGTTTTCATCATATCATCTAGTTTTTCCAGCTTATTCTTTGACTGAAGTAAATAAATTGGTGCCGTGTAACACTGGTATTATGCAAGAAAACAACTACCTTAAATTACAATGTTTATTAATTTATTTGTAAAGGTCTTATCACATCAAACACACTAAGATTTTAAAAATCTTAGTAACATTCTTCCAAGTTCATAAAAATAGAAACATCCTTCCTTTCTTTCAAAAAGGTGGTAAATAATCATGGATATATTCAACCGTCAAGGTAACACTCCTGAAAATGAGATCCTACTCATAATTTAAATATAGCTAGATGGAATTTAACTCCACTATTACCCCCAAAACCTTCCTCAATCTCCCCCAAAACAACTCCAGGAAGGGTTCATTCGTCTCAGAGAAGACTAAGAAATTTCTCATGAAGATAATGCTTTGTGGACATGTCCTTGAAGGCCAGGGTTTCTCACATTTAAATTTAACTGTTTGAACACCTGCCATTCTCTCTCCCAGTCACCGTGGCCTCTGAGGGACTAAAGTAAAAAAGTTGAAAGCAATTTTTGGGAACAGGTAGAAATGGATTTAGAGATGCTTCAAGGAAGCAGAGGGGACTAACGACACTCATAGAGTTAACAGTAGGAGTTCTGTGGATAGGACAATATAAACACCCGAGTGGTACATTGAAAACATAGTGGTAAAACCATTTACTGGTATTGTTAGAGTGGATTGGAGCTGTTTGTTTCGGTTTGCTCAGCAAGCTGGGAAAATGGTAACTTGGCGCTCTGTCTCTATCCGAGTCACTTTCTCACGGTGAAAACCTCTTTGGTTCTACATACTACACTGCCGCCAGGCAATTTATAAGTGGCATCAAGAAAGGTGACTCATCAGGATGACTATGACTATTAGCAGCAAAAACAGTTCTACAAAGTGCACATGTTTTAGCACCCTTGTTAATGAAGGTAGCACAATGTTTAGTAGGAAATTGGGCCCCACCTAAAGAGAGCTTTGCCTTTTGTCCTGGATCATGGTAGATAACTTCTATACTCTTGGAATTTCCCATGCGACAGGAATGTCTGTTATTAAGGGTGGATTCTGGAAAGCACACCTGATAGTTTATGTTAACAAGACAACCCAGAGTGGGGGCTAGCCATGACAGGAAAACCAACCATGTGATTTGCCGGTTGAGTCTTTGGGCCACATATCACTCTGAACTTTAGGGAGCGGGAAGGTTACATAGATTAAGTTCAAACACACTGGCAATTAATCAATCATTTCTATATAATGAAACCTCAACAAAAACTCTGCACACGGAGGCTCAGGTGAGCTTCCTAGGCAGGAGATATTGCATGTATATTGTCACACATGGATGCCAGCTGGGTGACACCTTCCTGAGGACAAAGAAGCTTCATGTTTAGAACCCTCCCAGAAGTCACCCTATGTATCTCTTCTTTTGGCTGGATCTAATTTGTAGCCTTTCACTATAACAAAACTGTAACTTTAAGGTTAGTACCTTCCCAAGTTCTTTGAGTCATACTAGGAAATTGTCCAGCGTGAGGGTGGTCCTGGGAACCCTCACATTTGCAGGCAGCTGATCTGAAGTGCAGGGGGCCCACGGGACTCCCAACTGGTGGCTGGTGTCTGAGGTGAGGGTGGTCTTGTGGGGGCTGCGCCCTCAGGCTTTGCAGTGTGGCAAACTCACTGAAGTTAGTGCTACAAGTCTTGGAGGACTGGGTCCCTAAACTTGAATTTGGCTAAGTCTGGGAACACATAGTAAAATGATGGATCAGAAGCACTCATTTTTCTGGAATACATGCATAGATACTTTAAATGCCTGGCTGTTCTCAGGAACCATTCTGAATGAAGGAGGAGAGGAACGGAGGGACTTTAGGTACTTACTTCCTCTAAACCTCACTTTATTACTTCTGAAGCAACAGATATCAGGGTTATATGAAGAAAAAACATTTTTCAACAGTTCTCCACGTGGCAGTTTTATACGTATAAATTAATGTCATTATTTTGTGGCCATTCACACTGACCTGTGTGCCAGGCACCGCTGCGGCTCCAAAGGGCGGCCTCATCATGGGCTGCGCAAACATGACCGGCTGCTGAGGCATCATGGGCACGCCCGTCCCAGCAGGAGGCTGCAAAGGAAGAGCAGTTCACAGCATCCATGCAGCCCACCCTGGCAAGGCCCTGACGTTTGTGTCTTTCATATATTTCTGAGAATTTTGAAGACTCCAAGTCCACGAGAAAGCGTAATTTGTAATTTTGAATGATGGGTGCAGGGAAGCTGGCAGAGGCCTGAGAATCGCTGAGGCGCAGCAGCAGCCTGGCTGCCCACACAGCATCCTCATCCCAACCAGGCTTTGCCGTTGTTTGTTTGTCTCCTGGACGCATAATTCTTGAAAAGATAAAAACTTTTTTCTTTATGGAAGATGGCCCTAAAATTTGCTAGTGATGAAAGTGGTAAGTGCAAAGTTCTAGTCTAATGATTATGAGTTGATTTTGATGGTGCTTAGAATATATTTGATAAAATTACTCAAAAAATAACGTAACAATATACTATAGAAATAATTATTATTTTTAAATCATCACTGGAGGATATGTTTTTATTGATATTAGAGAGAGAGGAAGGGAGGGGCGGGGAGGGGGAGACAGGAGTAGGGGGAGCGGGAGGAAGAGAGAGCGACAGACAGACAGAAATATGAGAGAGGAATATCGATCAGTTGCCTCCCGTATGTGCCCTGACCAGGCATCAGACCAGCAACCTAGGTAGGTGCCCTGACCGGGGATCGAACCCATAGCCTTTCGATGTATGGGATGATGTGCCAATTAATAGAGCCATCTGGCCAGGGTCTATAGAAATTATTTTGATAGAAATAATTTTAAGTATTTTATAGGTGACTTTATCATGTCATGGGTAGACTACTAATCTCTAAAGCAGATGACTTAACTTTTTAAGTTTTACTTTACTGCATTTTGGGAAGAACTATATTCTAGATCAGTATTTTTTAATCTGAGATTTGGCAAAGGCCTTAGAAATGTCAGTTACAATTTCTAGCACAGGTTGCTACTCACCATTCCAAACCCTGCTCCTGGTTGTCCAACAGATGGGGCCCCGGCCACGGGAGGAACTGAACTGGCTTGAGGTACAGCTCCTTGCTACCATAAAAACCACAAAACAACATACACACAATAACAACAAAGGAAAAGAACCAACATAATGTTATTTAAAAGTACATGCCCTTATGTCGATGTGTAAAAGATTTTCAAATTTCAGTTCTGAACTTAAGAAAGGGCCCTTAGCACCATGGCAATGACAGGAATATGGTCACTGAATTGAGGTTCACTGCTGTAGTGCTATTTGGGTCCTTGGCTAGTGGATTCCTTACCACCCTGCATTTTCTCTCTCTCTCTCTTTCACTCTCACTGTGAATGAGTGAGATTCCTCTAGCTTATCTTTTCCTACCATCACATCCTCTGACGGGTATTGGGTCAAACACATGGGGAACGTGTTTACATTTACATTTTCAATGCTTAGTTTCCACCCTCCCTCCCCATTTTTAAATTATTCTTTTTTGTGCTATACTTGCTCCTCTCTGACTTTGGACTGTTGTCAGTGTGCACAGTGGCCAGAATTCTCAGTCGTAGGGAGCATGTAAGAGACTGTGTGCACATATCCCATTTCAGGTACACGTCTAGCAGTTCTCATCACAGACCCCAGCCCCCGAATATTCCCCTTATGTGTAAAATTCACCGTGTTACAAATGCATTGCATTTAAGTTAAGCATTAAAGCGAAATTCTAATTAAAAAAGAAAATATTACAGTGACAGCAATGTCAGCAAAAATGGCGAAGGAACTTTAAAAGCCCAGCACCACCACAAAAATAATGGCAAAACTGGCAAAAACTCATAATCATCTGTTTTTGGAACTCTGGAAACTAAATAACCTATAAAGTACTTATACGAGAATATCAGCTGAATTGATAATAGTGAACTTGGAGGCATTTTAACTTATCCTAGTTCCATCCACTGTTTTCTAGTTCAGTTGTGGTCTTCAACTAGGCTAATAGTACCAGAGGAAGCAGAATATATTTAATTATTTGTTCTGTCTTGTCTGGATGGCTCACTGGAAAGATTGGCTCAAAATCTTCTCTTTTCCTTGGCAAGTGGGAATGCATCTAGTTCTAAAGTCGTTACCTGAAGCCTTGTGTAGAAAATATTTACAGGCAAATGTTTTTGTTGCTTCTCTTTGAGGCAATGGATAACAGCAAATAGCAGACTAAACAAAAAGCTTGGGAGGAACGGCTGGAGAATGAAATGCTTTGAGGATTCAGGGTCTGAAAAGCTCAGACATACTCCTGGGAATTCAGAAAGCCACGCACGTGCCCAGGACTGCACACATGCCCGGGAAAGACTTGGGAAGGCCTCTGGCTGACCTTGGGGCTGTGAACAAGCAGTAAGCGATTGCTGAGGCAGAGCTGAGCGCTGAGTCTGAAGGCATGCCCCAACACATACTCAGACCTCCTCTACAAAAGCTGAGAGATACTTTACATTCCACAAGCTTAAGTAATATCTACCTAATGATTAGCTGACCACTTAGATAAAGGAATACAGACTTCAATGGTCACACTTGAGAAAGAACACAGACTACAGAATTAGTTTGGAATGGTAACTAAACAGACAAACAAAAAACAACCAAAAAAGTAGCAACAACAAACCTTTGGGGAAGGGGTAGACTCTGATTTTAAGTTTCCTCATTATAATATTCAAAATTTCCAAGTTTCAACAACAAATGATGAGGCATACAGACACATAGCCCATAAGCAGGAGAAAGATCTCAAATCAATAACTTATTTACACCTTAGGGAACTAGAAAAAAGAAAAACAAACTAAACTCAAAGTAAGCAAAGGAAGTAAATAGTAAGTATTAGATTGGAGATAAATGAATTATAGAATAGAAAAACAAAAGAGAAAATAGAAGAAACCAAAAGTTGGCAATAAGGTAAGAAACACAAATAGATAGCATCCAGGTAAGGAAAGAAGAAATATGCTTACATGGTCCATTAACCTATGACAAAGGAGGCAAGGGTATACAGTGAGGTAAAGACAGTCTCTTCCATAAGGGGTGTTGGGAAAACTGGACACACACAAAAAAATGAAATTGGGCCACTGTCTTATACCATATATAAAAATAAACACAAAATGAACTAAAAACTTAAATATAAGACATGAAACCATAAAACTTCTAGAAGAAAATATAGGTGATAAACTCTTTGCAATTACTCTTGGCAATATTATTTTGGACTTGTCCCTTGGGAAAGAAAAAAAAAGAAAAAATATCAAGTGGGACTATATCAAACTAAAAGATTTTGCAGAGTAAAGGAAAACATCAACAAAACAGGAACAAGCTACCAAATGGGAGAACATATTTGTCAGTGACATACCTAATAAAGTGTTAATAGCCAAAATTTATAAATAACTTGTTCAACTCAACACTACAAAACCCAAACAATCCAATTAAAAAATGGGCAGAAGACCTGAATAGACATTTCTCTAAAAAGAACATACAAATAGCCAATAGACATATACAAAGATGCTCAACCTCACTAATCATCAGAGAAGTGAACATTAAAACCTCAATGAGATATCACCTCCACCTGTCAGAATGGCTACCATCAATAAATCAACAAACAACAAGGGTTGGCAAGGATGTGGAGAAAAGAGAACTCCCATGCACTGTTGGTGGGATTGTAAATTGGTACAACCACTAAGGAAAACAGTATGGAGGTTCCTTCAAAAATTTAAAATAAAGCTACCATATGATCCACAAATTCTACATCTGGGTATTGAAGAAACCAAAACACTAATTTGCAAAGATATATGCACCCCTATGTTCATTGCAAATTTACTAGTTATAGCTAAGATATAGAAATAACCTAGATGCCCATCAACAGATAAATGGATAAAGAACATGTGATATATGATTTACATAAAATGAAATATTAATCAGCAATAAACTGGAATATAACCTTGCCATTTGTGACAATACAGATGGACTTAAAGGGCATTATGCTAAGTGAAATAAGTCAGACGGAGAAAAATACCATATGATTTCATTTACATATGGAATCTAAAATAAAAATGAATAAACAAAACAAAACAGAAACAGACCCATAGATGTAAAGACCAAACTGATGATGGCCAAACAGGAGAGGGTGGATGAGAATAAAATATAAATAAGAAAGAAGAAAGAAGGAAGAAATAAAACTATCTCTATTTATAGATGACATGATCTTATAGATAGAAAGTCTAAGGAATCCATACACAAAAAATATCAGAGTTAATTAACAAATTTAGCAAAGTTGCTGGATATAAAGTCAATATACAAAAATCAGTGTAGTGTTCCCTGTACACTAGCAATGAACAATCAAAATATGCAATTACAAAAACAATTTCATTTACAATAGCATTAAAAACAATAAAATACTTAGAGATAAATTTACCAAGAGAAGTACAAGTCTTGTACACTGACAACTATAAAACAGTTGAAATTAAAGACTTTGATAAATAGAAAGGGATTCTGAGTTTGTGGATTGAAACATTTAATATTGTTAAGATGGCAATACTTCCCAAATTGCTTTACAGATTCAGGGTAATCCTTATCAAAATTCTGACCACTTCTTTTAGAAAAAAGCACAATCTGAAGCTAAAATTCAAATGGGAATGCAAGGGACCCAGAATAGCTTCAGCAACCTTAAAAAAGAACAAATTTGGAGGACTCACACTTCCTGGTTTTAAACCTTACTATGAAGCTACATTAATCAAAACAGTGTGGTACTGGCATAAGGACAGACATATAGATTAACCTGACAGAATAAAGAGTTTGAAAACAATACCATTAATCTATATTTGATTGATTTTTTGACAAGGATGCCAAGACCAATGGATAAAGAAAGAAATCCTTTCAACAAATGGTTTTGGGACAACTGAATTTCCATATGCGAAACGCTGAACTTGGACCATATATAAAAATGAGCCTAAAAGAGGTCAAACATCTAACGTAAGAGATAAAACTACACAACTCTTAGAGAGAAACACAAGTGTAAAGACCTTGGATTAGGTAATAGTTTCTTAAATACCATATCAAAAGCACAAGCAACAACAAAAATAGATAAATTGGAGTTTATCAAAATTAAAAACTTTTGTGTGTCAAAGAAAACTATCAAGAAAATAAAAAGACACAACACAGAATGGGAGAAAATCTTTGCAAATGATATATCTGATAAGCATCTAGTATCCAGTATAAAGATCTCTTAGAACTTGACAATAAAAAAGCAACCCAATTATTAAATGGGCAAAGGATCTGAATAGACGTTTCTCAAAAAAAAAAAAGAAAGAAAGAAAGAAAGAAAGGCATACAAATGGCAGTAAGCACATGAAAAGATGTTCAACATCATGTCATTAGGGAAATGCATATCAAAATTGCAACTGAAACCCTATGCAGTGCTGGTGGGAATGTAAAATGAGGCCACTGGTGTGGGAAAGTTTGGCAGTTCTCAAAAAGCTAAATATAGAGTCACAAATGAACCAGCAATTCCATTCCTAGGTATACACCCAAGGACACATGTTCACACAGAACCTTGTATACATATAACAGGAGTTATTTTTCATAATAGCCAAAAAGTGGAGACATCACAAATATCCATCAGTTAATGAGGAATGTGCTACATCCAAACCATGGAATATTCAGCCACAATATTGAATGACACCGATACACGCCATGACAGGAACAGACCTCGCTTCATAATAAAGCATTCTGGTAAGTGAAAGAAGCCAGGCACAGAAGGCTCTGTGTTATATGATTCTCTTTATAGGAAACACCCAGAAAATGCAAATCCACAGGATCAAAGTGAATTAATGGATGCCAGGGGATAGGGAGAGGGGAAAATTGGGAGGGGGACATGCTTCTTATTGAGGTGATAGAGAGATTCTGAAATCAGATATTGGTGAAAATTTTACAACATCATAAATATACTAAAAATCACTGAATTGTACACTTCAAAATTGTTAAAATGGTGATTTTTTTGAAAAAGATTTATGTTCACCCAAGGACATTTTTTCATTGCTTTTAGAAAGAGAGGAAGGGAAAGAGAAACATTAATGTGAGGGAGAAACATTGATTGGTTGCCTGCCAATCAATGTTTCATGTCCCAACAGGGGATTGAATCCATAACCTAGGTATGTGTCCAACCGAGAATCGAACCCATAACCTTTTGGTGTATAGGATGACGCTCCTACCAACTGAGCCACACCGGCCAGGGCGAACAAATTTTTTAAAATGTGTTTATTTATTTTACAGAGAGAGGAAGGGAGAGAAAAGGAAACATCAGTGTAAGAGAGAAACCTTGACTTGTCTTCCATTTGTGCCCTGATCAGGGATTGAACCCACAACCTAGCTATGTGCCCTGCCTGGAATCGAACCCCTATCTTTTTGGTGTATAGGATGGCCAACCAACTGAGTCACACTGGCCAGGGCAAAAATGGTGAATTTAATGCTAAGAGAATTTTATCACAAAAATTTCTTAAAAAGAAAGAAAATACCTAAGGGTAGCAGAATATGCCACACCAAAATATGCCTCTTTGGCATAAGGATTATTTTGAGAAACAGCAGATGCAGGAGAAGCTCTGAAAACAGAGAAGAAGTTAACCTTTTATAAGGGACATTTACATTTATGAAGGAGATCTCCATTTTTAAGGTTTCTCCTTTACCTAGAAGGAAGAGAAGAAGGATGACTACATCACAAGAGAATCTTATCAACGGAGAAGGCACTGATTTAAATCTACACAACAGACCTTACTTTTGTTTACCCTGCTTTTCCTGGTAACCGCCAGTAGCAGGTCACCCCATACCTTTCTTTCTTTTTCTCTTTAGCTGAAGATGGCATTTAAGCCAGTGGCTTAGGCCACCTCAGAGAGTTACTAATTTTTCAGTCATGTATACATAAGGTATACATGCTAATAGCCTGTTTTCTCTCTTTAATCTGTCTTTTATTACAACAGTCTCAGTCAAGAACTCAGAAGGGCAGAGGAAAAGTTATTTTCCTTCCCACTACAAGTATTATATTTCAGATTCATTTTTTTATTAATGCTTTTTAGAGAGAGAAGGGAGAGACAGAGAGAGAGAGAGAGAGGAGGGAGAGAGAGAAACATCGATTTGTTGTTCCATTAATTTATGCAATCATTAGTCGAGTTCCTTCTGTGCCCTGACTAGAGGTCAGACCCGCAAACCTGACCTATCTGGATGACACTCAGACTGACTGGGTCAGCCGGCTGGGGCAGGTTCACTCTTTACTCATCACTTCAACAGGTAACATGGTAAACTATTCACCTGACATAGAATTATATAATTTACTGGAATCGTGTAATGTGTCAGAATTATAAATAATAATTGTATTATTTACCAGAATTATATCATTGGAACTTAAGACAATAAAAAGAAAAAAAAGGTTTTTATTAGTTATCAAAATAAAATGACCTGGCAAACATTCTTGATCACATAAATGGGTCAAATAATTTGAAGGGAGTCATTTTGCTCAAATGGTAGATTAACTCAATAATTTACTCTCCAAATATTATTTATCCTAAGGTTTTTAAACTGTTTTCTTTTTCAATACTCAATTGAATAGTTTATCTATAGGCATATAAAGATTAGTTGCTTTTAGGGAGAGAATTGCAGATTCTGTGACCCTGTGCAAAATGCACATATTTCTGAATTGCAAGTATCTTCTAGGTTTGTATGATGGAAACTTGACAGGTCTGTTGTGCTTGGGAGAACAGGACTAAGTCTAAGCAGCTCTGGAAACACAGGGCTCTTGACAGCCATGAAGACAGAGCCCTGCCAGCAGACATGTTTCAAATACTCAAGTTCTGTTAAGGTTGCTACATCTAACTTGGGTTCTCTGATTTCAAAAATTTTATAGCTGTATCTCCAAGCAGCAATCGAGGGAAAACTCAAAACAAAATTGGAAAAGCAACCTTTTCTCTTGTCTATGTATAAAAACTTTAAAAGGCAGTGAAAGAATTCTCACCCCTACTTCTGCCCCGCACCTCCTGCTCAAAGGAAAAGGCCTGCGATTACCGGGAAAATTGGGAACCGCTGCTTTGATGCTTCTGAAGCATAAGTCTTGGCTGCCTCTCTTCTTTTGCTTGAATACTCTTAGAAAAAGAAACCCAAACATATTTTAAGGAATAGAAAAATGAAAGAGAGGTTTTATGAAAAAACTGGGTGGAGGGAAGCCAGAGGCCCTTGGAGTGGTTTCTGAGGCAAAAGCAAAGCCAGAGCTTTATTAAGGAAGGAGAGTTTTACAATAAAATGAAGTAAATAGTAGTGAATTTATGTAGACTACAAATAAGACTAAGTGAGAATTCATAAAGACACAAACTCTCTGCATATGAGAGCCTTTATATTGTTGCCTGAATGATCAGGAAAATAAAAGAAATAGAACTGTATGTAATCTGCCCTTGTAATAAATTGTTTCTGTTCTATTTTCTCTTTCAGAGCTGCTGTGGACACTTTACTTTATGCTCAAGCCCACCGTCTCTACCTTTCTGGAGTTTACTGACAATTTAGTTTTGTGCTTCATAAACAAATAAAAGGAGTTCTGGGGTTTACAAAAATTAGACTATTAATCTCAGTCTCAGTGATGGCGCCTGCCAACCATATAATTGGCAGTCTTCCGGCCCCAAAGAAGCAAAAACAGTTGTTATGAAGTATTTGATGAATTCTCAAACTGTGTGGTTAAAAATCTTGATCTCATGGGAGGTGATGCCAAGGAAGGTCTCTAAACTAACACTGTTTTTAAAGTATTCTCTCTTACTCCTCTTCTCAGTTAATGGCCTCATTATTCAGCAAACTGCCCCACATGGAAACCTGGGCACCCACTGCCTCGGGGCTTCATTCACGATGATCCACAGTTGTGTGGATTCTGTACCAGAGTTTTCTTCCTTGTCTTCCTTTCACCCTCACCTCAGACTTCCAAGCAATTTTTTAACCTCCAGCTGATCTGCCAGATATCAGGAGTCTCCCCACCCTCTCTCCACTCCCCTTCACTCCATCTTAGCCTCTGCTTTCACCTTGATTGTTCTGAAACTAACTTGTTTAAAAAAAATTAAAAATTTGATCCTGCTGATAAGAACAATACTACCAAGGTATAAACTTCTCAGAAGATCAAGTCCTCTTTAATTTTGCATAGAATGGAATAGGAAAATTCGTTCCTTTAATTTGGTAATGACAATATGAATTGTGACATTTAATGTGAATATATAGTATTGATAGTTTTATAAGATCAGTTCTAAGGAATCTTTTTCTTTCATTAGGGAGTTTATACATTTATAGAATTGCTCTCCCTCTACCTCCAACAAGATAGTGGCTCTCAAACATTCTTGCATCTCAGAATGGGGTGCAGCCCCCTAGCTGGGAATGCGGGGTGCTGACGGTCTCAGCATCTATCCGAGTCACCAGACACAGGTAAATGCTTGGGGGCCCAGGGTAACAATTATGCTCCCTTTTACCCACAGATGAGTCCTAGTTTGGACAATAAATTAAACGGTCATCTTAGTCTTGGATCTGTATAAAAGAGAAATTTAGTTTTCTGCTAAGTATCCTTTGTAAAAATCAAAACAGAACTCTTTATGGTGTTGCTAAATACTGTTTTTAAAGTTTTCTTAAGCATTATTTTAAAATAATGCAAAGAAAGATTTAAAGAGATAAATGCATAGACACAATAGGCAGTTTTCTCCTTGTTATCTGTTAGAAATCACTTCTTAAAATTAAGTTCTTTCAGACTTTGGACTCACCAAGGCAGAGAATATCGGTCCTAGAACTTCTCTCACGACCACCACCAAATGGGGTGGGGACACCAGAGGAAGTGGGTTTTGAGAACAGAATCTATTTTCCTATAGAAACTATAGTGTAAGTTGTAATTCAATGCATACTGTTAGTTCTGTTTAGTGGTAAATTTTGGTTCCAAAGGTATTTTTCAGGTTGGTTTGACCTTATTTTTATTTATAAAACTCCTTATATGTAAAAACATTACTATTTATAAAATTATTTAAAAAACACTATGTTTTAAATTCCAAAACACAGATATTTAAATTACTTTCAGGAGTGCAATAGTTTTAATACAGTCCACCTAAAATATTTATATTCTAATTATATTAATTCACTCCCATGCATATTTGTTTGGCTGGGGTTGGTGGGTGATGGTTAGGATTCATTCAGGAGACAAGGAGAGCATCTTACTGAGAAAGCCTTTGGGGCGGGTGTGATAAGACAGGTGAAGGTGGTAAGCAGAGGTGCAAAGTTAGTCATGCACTTGGGAAACAGTGACTAGCCTTGCTTTGCTGAGTATGGGGCACATATAAGAAAACCATCAGTTTTGCTACACTGATAACATCCTTTTCATGTTAGCAAATTTCAGAAAATACTAATTAGTCTTTATTACCAGTGATATGCTATCTCATAGACTGAATGCTGGTAATAATATATTAATAGAAATTTAATATACAGAAATAAAATGTATTTACATTTTATAGAAAAGATAGTGTTAGTAGTTTCGATTTTTAAAATGGCGAGCAGAATTCATAACATTTTAAAACAAAAGTTCACTTACACAGTAGAAAACTGCCCAATCTTTCTGGCAAGAAAAAAGTTTTCATTACTTATTAAGACAATCAGGGAATCTGAGCAAAAAATGTGATAAAATATAATATAATAATCAATAATATTAAATGCTTTTGAAAAATTATTTCCATAATTATACAAATAAAGAACTAGTATCTCAAGGGGCACATAAACTATTTTGAAATAATTAAAATTAAAAAATAAATCATAGTCTTTATCAAGTGTAAAGTCAACAAAATTTGCATTTTGGTAAATACTGCATCTTGCTTATATTTCTTCAATGTGGATGAAAAAGTACAGCGTCAGTAGCAAAATTAAGCAAAATGCACTCTGCTGTGTACGCCTGGAAATGGGCAAGCTGCCTGCACCGCCCAGGCCCCAGGGGCCACCTACCAAAGGGGCGCTTGGTGGAGCTCCCGCTGACCAGGTCGCTGGGGCTACTTTCGGCTGCCAGTTGGCTCCGCCGGTCAACTTTTTCTCTCCAGCATTCCACTGAAGGTCTCCCCTAAAAATCAAGCGTGTAAGACAAACGAAAAACCAAAAACACACTAATCAGAAAAGAATGCTGTGTCATTCCTGAGGCACTTTTTTGGGGTTAGAAGAAGTCTGCTCAAGTCCAGTGATAATAAAGAGAACAGATTAAAACTTGTAGAGAAGTCTTACTGTGTTGTATCTAAGAAAGTTTAAAAGCACTTGACCAAATTTAGAGTTTGGACCTCAATGATAACACGAATTTTCTATCACTACTACTAGAAAAATATGTGACAAAATATAACTGAATTCCTCATGGTGATAAAATTTTCAGATAAGTGTATCATACATACTATCTACCCATACTTTGCTGCATTTAAGATGCTTCCACAATGGCACATTCTGGGCCGACAGAAGGTTTCACACAACTGTATCATGACTATAGCAGTGACTGTAAGATGCCATCTATTACAAAACAGGTCCCAATGAGAGACGTTGAACTAGGCATCTAAAAAAGACGGGTACATTGTTTAATATTCATACTGTCTTTCTTAAAAGGGATCCTTCATGAGACTTTTAAAAATCAATGTTAGCTAGGAATATTGTAATGAATCTAGAATTTAAAGCTATGAAAGTATTCAAACCACAATTCCCCAATATTTCTGGATAGAACTTCGTGACAATCTTGGGGACTGAAATAGATTATTCCTTTTCATTGCTAGAGCCCAAAGTTTGGATGTTTCAGTAGAATAACAGTAACAAAAACCCCCTAAAAAACAGAATGAAATAAAAACCAATTTTTAAATTACCTAGCCTGAGAAAGAGTAATTACTTTAATGAGAACAATGTTTTATAGTGTCAAATAAGTACAAATACACTGTCACAAGAAAACCAGATAGTTTAAAAAACACTTACTTTTTGGATGTGGTGCCAGAAATCCCAAGATCTATAAATGGATAAAAGGAAAAAGAATTTAAACCTCTATACTCAGCTTAAATGATATGACATTTAAAAGATCAAAGACTCAGAGGTCTACAAAAAGTCCATATTTTGCCTAGGAATGACTACATTCAGTTTTACAGAGGAGAAACCATGTTAGAAAACATTCACAAATCTAACATTTTCTTTTACTTTATGTTATACTTAAGGATCACATTTTATTGTCAAGTGGTGTTCAGAAAAGAGTAAACAGAGCAGGCTTGAGACTGCTAGCTCAGAAAGGTCTGCGTGGCTGGCATCTGGGAACCAAGCTAGTAAATCGTTCTCTACACCGAGATAAAACTTTTCCTAATGATAAGGGTGGCTTACTGTGTCTAAACTATACAAACAACATGGTTTATGCCGAATGCCTGCTTTCCTTCTGTGAGACTGAAACTCTGGGAACATGCTAGGCAGACAGTGCCTACATGACCAACATCCAATAAAAACCCGGGGTGCTGAGTCTCTAAATGGTATCCTTGGGCAAAAGCATCACACACGTTGCCACATTTTTGTATGCTCTTCCCCTCATGGGAAGGAGAGAGCATAAGGACGTCTTAGTGTGGATTCCTCCGACTCTGCTTGTGTCTTTTCCCAGATGACCCCGCTGCGGATCCTTACTGTTCTGCTGTAATAAGTCTTAGCTGTCAGTACAAATATGTGCTGAGTCCTTGAGTCCTCCTAGTGAACCCATGAACGTGAGGGTGGTTGGTTTGGGGATCCTGACACAACTGGCTTAATCATTCTGCTCTAATCTCAGGTCATTTATTACATCAGCAAATATAGGGTCCAGCGGAAAAGTAAGGCCAGCTTGAGTGTGGTTGGTAGGATAATAATATGGGTATAATAATTTATAGTTTTAATTTGCACATTTTACCTAAAATATCATATGGTGTGCTTGAGTGTGATACTGTTATGTTACAAAATTACGACCTCATGATTTTGTAATAAAAGGTTCTGTAATAAACAAGGCATTATTTGTGCCGGTCCCTGTATTTATTGAGCCCCTTACACATACCAGGCGCTGTTCTAAGCACTTGGTTATGTCAATGAAAGAAAAATATCCCAATCCTGAAGGAATTTGCTTCCTAATGGGGTGAGACGGATGATGAAACAATATATATATAATGATAAGAAAGTAAATTATGTAGGCTACTACAAGGTAAGATGGAAAGCCTGTGGAGAAATAAAAAGGAAGAGCAGGGCGAGGGGTATCGGGCGGGGCAGGATGAGCGTGCGGGGCAGGCGTATTAAACGGGATGCTCAGCAAGGCCTCATGGCGAAGGTGAGGCGCGTGCAGAGCGGAGCGCAGGTCTGGCGGGAGAGCTTTCTGGGCTGTCACATGGTGCACTCTCTGTCTCATGGTAACTCTATGTTTAACATTGAGAGAAACTGCCAAACAGCTTTCCACAGTAACTGCCCAACGCTGCCTTCTCACCAGCAATGGAGGGGCTTTCAGTTTCTCGAAATCCTCGTTGACACTCACTGGTTATTGCCTGTCTTTTTTATTATAGACATCCTAATGGGTGTGAAGTGATGTCCCATTCACACCCAAACTGGTAATCAAAGTGTTACCAGTTTGATTCCCAGTCAGGGCACATGCCTGGGTTGTGGGCCAGATCCCCAGTGGGGGGCATGTAAGAAGCAAACACACATTGATGTTTCTCTCCCTCCCTTCCCTTCTCTCCACAAATAAATAAATAAAGTCTTAAAAGAAAAGAAAATGGCATTTAAAAAAAAGTGTGTTTCAAATTTATTGTTCTTTATCACAATTGTTTGGCTATCCCTTTAGTGTTCTGGGTGGTACATTATAGTGTCCAGCAAAAGCAGTTTCCACTGCAGACTATCGATCAATGAGATAATATTTTAGAGTAGGAAGAAACAATCAAATAACCTCTCCATGGGTGTCATCAAAGCATTTTCATGGATGCCCAGACTAAGAATAATGAACATAAAAATATGTCCACAGGATAATGCATAGGAAAAATTCTGTATAAACGGTATGCTAAACTTTTGATATAGCCTTGAGTAATATGGAAAGTATTTGCAATGCTAAACCCATTCACCTAGAAAAAAATCAAACTCAGAATCGAAATAAAAAGGTCTTTATTATAGCTGCCCTCACCTCCTAGACCTCTCTCCATCACTTACCCAGCTCTAGCCACTTGTCTCCTAGATGTCCCCTGAAGATGCCCGGCTACCTTCTGCCCCAGTGCCTCTGTACTGGCTACCTCCTTAGCCCGCAAATGTTCTCCTTCAGATATCCACATGGCTCACTCCTTTACCTTCCACTCTGCTCCGACTTCACCTTCTCAGTGAGGCCTGCTCTAACTCCCACACTGTACGTAGCACTCTTTACCCCTCTTTGCCTGTTTTGTTTTTTCCCCATGGCACTTATGACCTAACACACTATAGAATTTATTTATTTGAAAATGTTTAATGTTTGTCTTTGCCTTTTCAGAGCACCATAAAAGCAGAAATTTATACCTGTTTTGTTCACTAATTTTATCTCTAGAGCCTGGAAGAATGCCTAGTACTCAATAAATAGTATTTGTTGAACGAATAGCTAAAACTCCCTTAGATGCTCAGTTAGTAAATATCTTGCATTTAAGTTATTCTACATTCTCATTTCCAAATAAAATGAAAAATTAAGTACTTATTATACTCAATGCACTTGACTTCACACTTGTATATGCTCTCTAACTATACCTTTGGTCGTTTAGATGAAAAGAGCATGGGTATTGTTTGTAAGACTATGGCATAGAGACGGCTTATCTTCCAAGGAACTGTACCAGGTAAAGCACTAAGAATTTCTGCCCACTCCTCAACACACTCATCCACAAGTGAATCCTGAAACAATACACATGAAAAGGCAGGAGGAAAATCACATGTTTCAGTTAAATGAAACTATGTTACTCACTGCCTACTAAGCTGGCAAGAGATGAGTCAAGGTCGCTCCCAAGGGCTTTGCTTGCTGCCATCGCAGGGCTGGGAGGTACCATCGGGATGGGCGCCGGCTGCCCAGCTGGTGCCATGGTCGGCATCAGAAGATCGCCTAGACCATCAAACACTGGAAATCAAACAGACCAGGCTCAGAATAATTGAAAAGAAAATAGACCACATAGAAATTATGGGGAGACTGTCTTTTAAAAAAACTATGGAAACAAGTGACTATACAATTTTATAAAAGAAGGCATATAATTCACACTTACGACTATAACACCAAAAAGAACATCTCTACATATGCCTACTTATAAAGTGTGGAAATACTAATGAACATGAACAAAGATGAAAAAAAAATCTGGGTAATGTATAGGAAAGAGTGCAGACTTTGGAGCCTGAACTGACCACAAACTCAGCTACACACCTCAATATATTTCATGTCAAAAATTTTGTGGTTGTTAATGTTTATCAAAAAGCTATGCATATAACCATACATACTACTATACAATGATTCTAAATTGAAAAAGAACAGCATTCAACTAGAGGCACTGGCAATAGAAGCAACCAAATTGTCAGGCAGCAGATATATTTAGGGTGTTTCTGAAACACATTTAATTGCCAAAAACTCACCAATTGAAAATTTGTAGTAAGGACCCAGCATGGGAAGAGTAGAATGGAAGAGAATACAAACAAAACGACAGCAGGATGAAAGGTTAAAGGCAGGCAAAGAATACTATTTGTGTCTCAACTTCATAAAACTGAGGGCCATGCAAGCTTCGGAGGGTATAAGCAACAGCAGGGGAGTGTCCACAGGTTCAGATACTGTACAAAGGTTTAGTACAAAGTACTTGTTTTCCATTAATCACCTCTCAACCATGTGCCTGTAAGCTCATGCAAACAGATGGTATGCGTGTTAAGTTAGATTTCTGCTATAAATTAAAAACAGAAACACAGAAAGGGATTAAAGGTTACTCTTAACTGCTACCAAAATGTACTGAAAAATATTTACTTAAGTTACTGAATGAGAGATTTATTGAACAGTTTTAAAAGCAGGTCATCACTCAATATTATGTGTATATTTGCTGATACCATACTAACCTTAGATGGTTTATTTTACAATCAGAACAAAGGAAAAGGTTGTTTGAAAGCCACTGTCTTACCTGATGGATCAAAAGAGCTGCCGCTAGACGTTGAAGGCGTTGTTCCAAAAGCGACCTCGAAATTGGGCTGCAGCAGGTTGTTCTGAGCTGGAGTCACTGGTGATGGAGAAGGGGCCATGAAAGAACCCCCAAACCCTAGGGAAAACAGTTCCAGAAACATGTAAGCAGGAACAACTACACACGGGTGAAGGCCACAAAAACAGTCAAAACAGTTCGAGTAGGCCGAGAAGGAACTGGTGCATGTAGATGGGAGAAGTCAATGATACCTGGGAAGTTAGTTTTTTTAAAAGTTTTTTAAGCATCTTGATAATGTATTGATGAGAGATTTAAGTTAATTAGATATAAGATAGCACACCAGTATATATACCTTTGTTAAGAGAACCTGTGGCAACCAAATTATTATTATAGCAGAGTACATGAAAGCTAAGAAGGTCTCCGTAGGGTTAAAATTCAGACCATTATTTTCACATATTTGACTTTTGTTCCTTTAAATCACAATACCAGGTAACTAGAAAATGCCTAGTTGTACACATTGAATCAGTGTGACAATAAAATACAAATCAGAAAGATACGCGTGGACTCTGCCACCAAGTCCTTTTGATCTTTCATATACGTTGTAGTCCCACTGTGGCTACTGCCAAGGGTAGGCTCTCCCAACATTGCTCTCAGATTCCCAGCCACCCGGCAGAGCTTCCAGTTTGGACCTCCTCCAATCTAGTCTCTGCATTACAGCCAGGGTAATTTTTGAATGAAAAATGTTGACAAAGTTACTTGCCTACAATCCTTCACTGGGTTCTCATAACTTTCAGATTCACAGAGTACAGATTCCTTGGTACAGCAAGAAAACTCTTCTGTCTCTGGCTCCCTCCCCACCCCTGCCACTAGGATGCTGCTTATTGCACCATCATAGTGAGTCAGGTGCCTGCTCTGGGAGGGCTTCCTCACCTTCTGTTGCTATTAGCCACAACGACCCTCGTCCCGCCCACAACAGGTATGACTGAATTATGTGCTCTGCCTCCATGTCTGCCCAAGCCCATCATAACTCTTTATCTTACCCCCAAGCCCCCACCAATCCCAGGGATGGTCTTTCCATATCAGGAACTGTGTCTTCTTTTCTCACTGTTTCCACAGGTAGTCAGACAATGTAAAACACTGAATGAATATTTATGGCATGAAGGGAACTCCTGAATATAAAAGGTGCAGGGAAATCAGACTATGGTAAAGTAAGCAAACCTCAAATTAAATATTTATCTTTTGAAGGCTGGAAGCAAATCATTTCTCTCCATCAACATTCAGAAGCAGAAACAGAGCTCATCTGCATTGCTTTTGTACAAAAATATGCAATTTTTTCTAATCTAGCTATATCTTCTCTTCGGAAACTGCTTACAAAAAATATTAAGAATGCTTCAAAAAATCATTAAGCTGACATTCCATAAAACCAATTTATAATTTTGAAAATGGCTTCCAGTGAAATTCTATCATTACTATTCTCTAAAGCAGGCAATAATGTTCAAGTGGTATTGTTCCCGGAAATTGGTATTGATTTGGGTTTTAGCTTGTCTTGTATATATATTAAAAAATTGTGATTTGGAAAATTATTACCTATTAGAAGATGGTCTTTAATGTTCATGTTGGCTACTTTTAATGATTTTAGTATTTGAGTAACATAAGCATCATGTAACTTTCCTAACTGAAGAAAAGACATTCTTTGTATCTTTAAGAACTAATACCAGTATGAAGCAGAGATGGGAACGGTGATTACTTTTGTGGATGTGACCATTTTGGTTCCAGGGAGATTAGTGGCTGTGTTAGCTGGCTTTTGTGAAACATCTCACACCTCAAAGCTGGAATATGGCTCTGGTTAATTTAGGCAATTGTTCTTTCGTGTGGTTCTCCTTGTTATGAGTGAATGTGGGGACAATTGTTTAACTCTCAGTTTCTTAAAACTTGGCCAAAAAAGACAATATATTCTAGAATCACATCATCTTAGAGTTGGGGAGGGCCTCAGGATCACCTGATTCAATCCTATCTTTCCATGGCTGGAAGAAAGGATGCAAGAGAAGTTAACACACCTACCCAAGATTTAGTAGGAGAAAGAGAAAAACGTGTGCATTTACACAGGGCTCACCTGCTTAGTGCCACTGAATTTCATAAGATAAGTAGATCTCATCCATAGTGAATAAATAACACTATTCAATGGAACAAAAGTAGTGCCATCTCTGAGGCAGTGAAGGGTAAAGTCAAATTGGCCTGAGGCTCACCAAGTACCAGGTACTTGTTCTAAGCATTTTATTAGGTTGAACCACGTGAATTGCAAATATTTGACCATTCTGGTCCTACAAAAACATAACTTCATATCGTTCAATCTAAAACATATATTAGCTCATTTAATCCTAATGCCAACTGCATGAAGTTCCACAGATGAGGGAACTGAGGCCAGGGAGGCTAAGTAATTTGCCCAAGGTCAAAGGATGGCAAATGCAGAGCCAGGATTCTATACAGGAATCTTCCAGACCCTGCTTCTTCACTACAATACTACGTATCCTCTTTCCCACAGCCAGGAGTAATACCAGGCTTGTACCTTTCCTACAGGCTTATAAATTTGACAAAGAGGTGGAAAGATGACTTTTCTCTGTGGTACTCAGTTGTTATGAAGTCAGTGCCCTTACAAATCTAGTCTAATTAAAAAACTATAAAATGAGCCCAGCTGGCGTAGCTCAGTGGATTGAGCACGGGCTGGGAACCAGATGGTCCTGGTTCCCAGTCGGGGCACGTGCCTGTGTTGCGGGCCAGGTCCCCAGTGAGGGCCATGTGAGAGGCAATGATACATTGTTCTTTCTCCCTTCCTTCTCCTCTCTCTAAAAATAAATAAAAAAAAATTTAAAAAACTATAAAATGATATGAAATAATCAACTGATTATCTTAAAGAACAATTCTATTTCTATACTCTAATGAAGAACTAAGCAAGAAATTTATAGACATTAATAAGGAGTTTGGGGAACTTCTCCTGTTAAATGAAAAGTGTTAGAGCCCAGGAATAGAGGTAAATAATAAGAAAACTTAAGCCACTAGTCTTTCTTTCTCTATGGTTCTATATTATATTAAGAAAGGTATTCTATGGAGTTGAAAGGAAGTAATCCGTAGGCTTCTGGAAGTCCTGCAGGCATACTTGAACTGTCCTGCACTATAACTGAATAGCCAGCTGTCTTCAGGTGCTCAACCTCCTACAGACACCACTACCTTTTATCACAGGTGATTAGTCGTACAAATGTATCTTCCTAAAAGGGAACAGCCTATGCACTTAGAGAAGTTTTATTAATACAGACATATCAAAACTGACAGTCAAAACACATCATATTACTTGGGTTAGGAGAGTCAAAATTTAAAACTATCAATAGATAAACACACACCCTCCTATATTCTCCCCACACTCACGCTTGGTCCATTATTTAAAGATGATGTCATTTCAGTTATTTTCAGTGGTAAAGTCAGTTGTTAACACATTCCATTCATGAGGATCAATTTGAGATTTCTAGGAATAATAGCCTGAGAACATTTTATCTGACACTTTCAGGCTGTTTCCCAGCCCCACAGAGAATGAAAGTATTGATCCTCCACAGACCTTCCCATTTAGTGAAGATCGTTATTAATTCAATACTGAACATTTTTATAGTTTAAATCAGTTCAAGGACTTCTATGGCTCTTTTTGGTGTTATGTGGTTAACAAAGAATGCAAAACTACGAAGTGCCTCATAGACTGGTCCATATTCTTTCCTGCCTTTGGCATTAAAGTCAGGATGTATGTGACACATTCCTTTATTAGCACAGACTTATGGGGCAGTCACCTCGGACTGGTGTCTGTAACGGAAGAATGTGGTTTTCCTGCTTGATTTCAACCTCAGAAGTTAGGCATATCCTTCAACACACCTAGTCCCCCTTAACAATCCCATTTTTACACCCATCATCCAGGAATCTGTCTGTATCTTTCAAACATCTACATTTTCAGCTGATACACATTGAGATAAGTTTGACACCTTTACTCTTCACTGTGCAAAATAATATTTCCTTTTACTGGTTATAAACTTAACTCTCAAGTTTCTAGCCAGACTTCATCTGAAATATGGATAATATTTATATCCTACCAGTAATTTCAATGACTTGGAGAGAATACCCAGAGAAAAAGAAAAACTTACTGGAATTCTGAAAAAAGCCAGAACATTTGATTTAATATACCATTTCAATCTTAATTATAACTTCAAAGCAAAAATTTATAATCAGTAATCTCATTTTAAAATTGACAAGGTCATTTACCCCAAATAGCCATTTAAAATTGTGCTATTTCCGCAGCCAGTTAAAATCTTATTGCTATAGTTAAAAATCTGAATTAAGTTTAGTGGTTGAGCAAGAGCTTGAAAGTCTCTGTGACCAATTTGAAGCTGCTATAAAGAATATCTAGACCAGGAGAAAAGCCAAATAAGCTAAGGTTTTTTGCCAAGAAAACAGTTGTGGTTTATGTTAAATGCACTGCCTCTTATCATACCTGCAACTTCCAAAGTCCAGAGTGGAACCCTGAGTCTTCATCATTCAGAAAAATACCAGCTGGCCGTCACTGGTATGAGGCAGACTTAGCAAATAGGAGGGGCACGTTGGCAGCAAAGGACGGGAAAGACACAGAGAATGCCACTGCCCCTGGGAAAGGTTATTGTATAACCAGTTTGAATTACCGATGGAAGGAAAGGGCTTGTAATAACCCCTGCGAGTCTCTTGAAGAAATATTTGACCTCATGTCAAACATCCTACAATGCTGAAGGTTGATGAGGCCATTCCTCATTACTAATCCAAGAATAAATGTTCCTTAGTCTGGTACACTGGTGTAAGGATTGTTCACTACACTAAAAAATGAGAACCAGTCACTCATCCGAGCACAGGCTACATGGCTAGCAGAGAATTTAAGCCAAGAGATTCTGGACATGGTGGCTCTCCTCTGCTGATGAGACCCACATTCTCACCAGCTCCTTGCCAATCTCATCAACAGAAGCGGCTCCCTTTGATGACTGGGAGGCAGGGGGGCAGCAGCAGTTGTAACTGAGTATCTGAGGCCTCTGTGATGCTGCGGCTGTGTTTCCTGTCATGCACCCTTCTAAGTAAAGTCGGAGTGAGGGAAACCGGCAGCATCCCGTGAGTTTGATAACCTGAACCTGAAACTTACTATTGCATTCTTGCAATTGGAAAGTGCTTTGCCTCCAAAAATCATAATTTCTAAGTCTGGCTATCATTAAGTAGACTTTGCCTTGCCCCCAAAGAAGGCTGACAGTTGGCTTTTACTGTCTTTGAGTCCTTGAAATATTTCCTTTTATTCTATCTGTCCCATCCTGGCAATAAGCAATAACTCTACATATCTTGTGCCAATCTATTCTGCAGCACAGTCCTGCTGAGCTGGGGTTACTCCAAGGTTTTCAGATAGAAAAATGATCAGCTTGTTAAAAAGGTGGCGGCAGCTTCATCCCAATGGTAGAAATTTATGAGAATTTCTCCTAATGGGGCTCATATTATAGAATCGGTTGTCAAACATAAGAATATTATCTCTTTAGTGAACAAAAAGAAATGTGCTAACTAAAAGTATGGCAGATTAGAAGCATCTATGGAGACACAGGGGTAGCTTGTATACAAATGTGATTTTTAAGACTAATTTCATAGAATCCTGGGAAATAATCAACCTTCTATTATGTGATGTCTTAGTTTTCAATTTCATGTCTCAAAAGGGAAAGAAAACATGCACCTTAAAATTTAAATAATATGTTACTTAACTTCTACAAAAAAATATCCAAACTTAACTTCCACAAAAGACCATTTTATTTTAATTACCAGCTAGTAGGTCTGCCGATGCTGACGAACTAGAAGCAGCCTGAGGTGCGGGCTGGGGTTCAGAAGCACTAGTTCCAAATGCATCTACCCATTATCCATTATGCAGCAAAAAAGTAAAAGAGTGTAAACAGTAAGTACAGCAAATAATTTAAGCATTTTGCTTAGACATGGAGCTAGTCACCTATGGATATGTGAAACGATGGAGTGAACTGAATTATGCTCTAATCAGTGTGTTCTCTCAAAAAATGAGTTCTGTAATACTTAAGAATGAACACCTTTGTACAAGTAAGAGAATTTTTTTTTAAGAATAACATTTTTGGACTAAATCCGGTCATCTACCAAAATAGGATCAAAATCTTAAGCATTTTTCCAAAGGTGATACAACTTTCCCATTTAGAACTCTATTAAACTAAAAAAAAAATTTAATGAACTTAATTCAAACAGCAGCAGCAGCCCTCTTGTACCCATATATCAAGATTTTGTGCTAATTTACCACAATTCTGAGCCTCTGAAGGTCAGACTCTGGCATCTCTGCACCCCTCACTTGGCCTACCCATCACGGCACGCAGAGTACTCCGTGTGGGCTTAACTGGCTAAGGGTGGCATTTTAGCCAATAGCATGCACATTTATGGATACTCATGAAGAAATCACTTCAACTCTGCATTTTACTGTGTAAATTTATTGCCAACAGAAGACTTTAAATGTATCCTCCAAAGGAGTAGTTCAGGAGTTAATTCAGCACATTTCCTTGACTTCAAATAACATATAAAGGAAGAGGACAATGCATTTAAATCAGTATAACATGTTCCGATTCTCTGGGAATATTTTAAAACATTAAACTCAACATAAATAAACCCTACAGAGTAATGTATGACATCTAGCGCTTATACTTCCAGTTTTGACTGGCTTCTTTGTTTACAATTCTGAATTTAGTTAATAATTATATTGCCTTTAAGAACACAGAAATGTTGATTTAGCCAACAGATCGGGACCAACAAGGAAGAACAGTAGAAGGAAATTCCAAAGAGCTGATTCTACATTAGGATGAACAAGTTAAAAACACAATGCTGTGGAGACGTTAGGCCATGCACGGAAAATTAGGATGAACCGATGAGGATGAAGATGAGGATGGTAAAGAAATAGAAAATATCTTAAAAATCTATGATCACATTTAAGAGATGGAAATGACGTCATATGGTCAAAAAATAAGAACGCAGAAGCTCTACAAATTGTTCTCAGGAAAAAAAAAAAGATTCTGTAAGTGTTGAAGGAGGAGAGATACGCACCCCCAAAAAGGTCTATCACACCGGAAGAATCCACCTTTGCTGGAGAGGCAGTGGTTGCAGGAGACGGTGATGCAAAGGTATCCACTGCAGTGAAGCAGACAACGGGAAAACCGCACGTCACTCACAGGAAAGTGAAACCATGAGCCTGCACAAAGGGCTTCTTGAGATTTCATGTTTAACAGCAGGCAGTAAGACTGCAGGCAGTCTTAACAGTTATGAAAAAAGCAAATGGATTTTAAAACACACACTTTGCAGAAGAAAATAAAAGTTGACTTCTTGAGGTCAGAGGTTTTAGTGAGAGAAAAAGTTTTTTTGCCTTTTCATCACTTTAGAGTTGAAATAGTACCCTTCATCAGTTGGTGCTAGGCCAAAGAAGGAGATTTTAAAAAGTGATTTTTGAGTTTAAAAGAACTTAAGACAAACCCACATGTTTTCATATGGACCTCTCCATGCATAACCCCCACAAGACACCTCGGAAGGCTCAAAGGACTCACCGGATAAGAGGTCAGCAGTGAGAGAACTCTCAGGCACAGGAGAGGCCCCTTGTGGTGGAGAGGAGAAAGCATCTTCCAAAAGTGAAACAAACCAAAACCAAGCAGAAGTAAGTAGAAAGCTGAAATCAAAGTCAAACATCTAACAAATGCATTATCACAGGTGAGTACAAAGAGCGTAGTCACAAAAACATCTAGGAAAACTAACGTAAGAAAAGGGTGGCTTTGGTTTTACCTGTACCAAACAGGTCTATGCTAGGAGCAGCATCTGGCTTAGGCGCTGCAGCGACTTCAGGAGCAGACTCAAATAAATCTAAGACCAAGAACACACATGCCTTTACTCAGCTTGACAAACCAGCCTGAAACAGTATTACTTTCCGGTTCTGAATTATACTCTGCAGAATTCTCACATAAGCAGCCCATGGTTTCTAGAGAACCATTCGGTTACACATTATTCATGCAACAGTAGCTGTGGATGCAGTTTATCGCAAGGACCAGCATTCAATCCACCAGATGTAAAGAGGTCAACAACAACAACAAAAAATTACCACCAAAGATATCTAGAGCAGGAGGAGCGGTAGTGGTGGTGGTGGTGGTGGTGGTGGTGGCGGTGGCGGCGGCGGCGGCGGCGGAGGTGGTGGCAGTGGTGGCGGCGGCGGTGGTGGCAGCGGTAGTAGCAGCAGTGGCAGCTGCCACGGTGGGAGCAGGAGAAGGAGCAGTGGCGGGAACCGGAGGGGCTGTGCTAGCTGTAGGGGTAACTACAGGAACACTGGTCTCAGGTGGCTTCATTGCAAAGAGGTCCAGCTCGGGCGCAGCCTCTGCACTACCTTCAGACGGGGCAAAGGGGTCTTTTGGAAAGGAAAGTGGAGACACAGACGGCATCAGTAAGGAAGGAGACAAGCAGAGGCTGGCATCATAACTATGGGCAAGAGACACCTGACATGGATATTCACGCACTAGCTACACACAAGGACTGAACTATCCTATTAGCAGGGGTCAGTGATTAGGATGTTTTTCTAAAGAAAAAAAAAGAAAATTTAGCAGATACCACAAGTTAAGAAAACTGAAACACTTCAATGTACTATAAGATTAGCCTACAATCTAGCATCAGAGATTGTTGTTCTTCAAATCTTTACTCGATCTGGTCAATCTGGTAGCTTTGAAAATTGATTAAAACATGCCTATGTAATTAAACTGTGTATTACAAAAGAGTTACAATATAGCATTAGAGAATAAAAAACATTAAGAGTGCATACTTGCACTGACAAAAATTGTCAATCTTGAGAAATTGTCAATTTTGATAAGTATGCATTTCAGTGTCTTAATGTTTTAAGTGCCAGTGCCGGCATTATTTATTCAGTTACGATGAATGATACTTTATACTCACAAAAAATTAAAATTAGAAAAACATATGGCCCCATCTAACTACGGGAGCTTCACATTAGGACAGAAAAACAACAGACGGGCTCGTGACTTTAAACCCACCATTTCCTGAACATGCATCAAGTGCTGCGGCTACAGGGGTTGGGGTAGCTGGTGCGGCGGCCCCTTCGGATGCTGCAGGGGCCTCCCCAGGAGAAGCTGCAAAGGCATCTTGGGTGCAGTTTTTAACACAGCAGAAATTAAAGGAATAAAAAGAGAAGAAAATATAGTAAAAGAACCAAGTTAAATTGCGAAGTAGGCTCCCTTATACAACACGAACTTCTTAAAACGCATTTCCACAGCCCATGCACAGTTGGCAGTCACAAAGTGACGACTCTCTGCGCCCCTTCGGGTTAGTCGCATGCAAGGGGTACAGTGTTGACACAGCGAGGCCTATTAGGACCCAAACAGTAACAAGATTCTCATTGTATAAGGGCTCTGAGAAGCATGTTTTATGTATCATCGGAAATTAACGGATGTGAAAATGAAAACAAAAAAATAACTTTATTATGTAACTTAAGACATTAAACTTTGATGTCCAGGTGATACTTATTCACTCAATTACTATGATGTCTTTGACTAGTGGTTTCTAGCAAACATGGATGTCTTCTTTAATGCCAAAAAAAGGAAACATACAATGGTAATGTAAATGAACAGTTCTAGTTTAAACATTTTTTATAGTCTAGTACATGAGAAATACTGTTAATACAAAAGGTTTACAAAGTATTCATAAAAGCTAGCTCTTCATAATCCTTGAAAAGCATTTTTGGATACAACCAAGAACTTGTTTTAAAGAAACAGAGATAAGAAAATTAGGGGATGATACCATAATGTCTTTATTTTGACTTAAATTTATTGTTTAAAAATACTGTATGGCTCCAGTAATTTGGAAAATGATTTATTTTCATCAGATGAAATATAGTTTCGTGTTTTATGAATATTATTGCTATTTAGAGTAGAAAATCCATTAGCATACAGGCAGCCCCAGTTTATAAATGCCCAATTTATAAACTGTTGATGCATACAAATGGTCCTCAATGTGTTTTTTGCCAACAAATGGTATTACGTGTGGTAAAAGAAAAAAAATTCCTGGAGATCTCGAAGAGATTCTATAGTTCTAAAGAACAAAAGGAACAGAGCCACCATAGTATGACTTGCTTAGAAGATACTCCTGGAAGGTGGGTACCAACACCCACCGAGAACCTGCCACTTACGTGCTAGATTTCCCATCTTAAAATACTGCCTTCCGCAGTATCTACCAGAGTTCCCTACAGCACTCTCCTCTTGCTACTAAAAGGAGTTTGTCCATATGCTTGGGAAACGCCACACACTATATCCCCTTTCTCAGAGATTTGTGTGGTATTTCGGGTTGTAGGAAATCCTACGGTCAAGGCATTTGTTTCTCGGTTTAACCCAGCATGTTCCAAAGTAATCTGCTTTCAAAACACACTTTAGTCATGCCCTGAGGCCCAGCATTAAGTACAATGATGAATATCAAATTAGAGACTTGCCTGGCTTAAAACGTCTTTTACAAAAACACAACTATCCTTAGAAGGGACAGTGGGACAATCAGTTTTTCATATTCTATAGATTTGTCGGATCTGACTGCTTCTTTCAGCTGCAATGAGGGGATGAATGCACATGTTCTAAGTAGAGGTCAACGAGGGGCGAGGCCAAACCTAATCCTGGAGTCTGAAAATGCACCAGAGCCGGGCCGGCCCACCTCCCCGGGCCCCACATTTGGGATGCTGTAACGGAGAGCTGCCAGCAATGTGAAAACTCTAGGGATGGGGCAAAAGAACACAAGAAAAGGACGAGGAGGTTGGGTGGGCTGAAAATCCTTTGCCATGAGCCAGGTCTACTTTCTTTCCTTTTATTCCTATAAAACCTGGAGCTGAGGCTAACGATATGGCAATAGTGGAAACTGTAACAGCAGTCACGATTTAGTGGCTACTTCTGTGCCAGTTCACTGTGTAAACATTTCCTGTGCGTTATTAAATTTAATTCCTACATGCCGTGTCTGTCTCGAGCGGTAGGTCCTACTGCCTCCACTCTGTGGAGAGAGAGAACAGAAGCGTGGAGTCGCAGTGACTAGACCAAGGCCACACAACCGGCAAACGACGGAGTCAGGATTCGGCCATGAAATGTCCGATTGAGGTTAGTGTGTTTAACCACTACGCCACGCTGCTGTGAACTATGCCACATCCTGCTATACAATTTCCTCCTGCAATGTGGAATAAACAGTAGTTATACCAGTGCTAGGGGTCAAATAAATATTCACGGTGTAGCCTGCTGGCTTCTTTAATTACCACTTATGTGTAAGTAGGTGAAACCCATATTTATAGCTCCATCCACAGGAGAGGTGGGGTTTTTTGTTTTCCTCTCAGCAACACATCCTCTTTTAATGCTTCTCCTGTTGGCTAAATATTATGAACTAAATTTATTTACTCCCACAAAAACTTCTCTTAAAGTCAGGAGCCCAGCAGCTCCTTCCCTGGCCGTTAAGTCTTGCCAGCCCAGGAGATGGAGATGCAAATGAGCAAGGCTGCCCGGCCCCTGTCTGGACGCAGCCACAAAGGACCCCTGAGCAAGAAGTCCCCAGAACTGTGAGAGACGATAAAATTCTGACATTCTTTTTATTTATTTTTTAAATTCCTTTAATACCTAGACCCTTCTCATGATCCATGGCAGCACCATTCTTCCAGTATTGAAAACTGAAGCTATTTCCAATGCAGTTCTCCTTCCCTGGCTGCCCATTTCAGTTCCTGTCTGCATTCTTCCAGTTTTAACCAGCCCCATCCCCTGGAGACGCATGTCTCCGCTGTCATTCAGTGATGGGTTCAGTGCCGGCCTTATCTGGCAAACTCCTCTCTCTGTCATGGCTGGAGACTCGTCTTTTTTTCCTTCTAGCAATCTAGTAAGAATTTTGTCTCAGTCTTCTTTGTCATGTGACTACCCTTCTAAATACGTCTAATCGCTGTTGTTTTTCCCATCCTGAACTACCCGCTCCGTCTTCTCCTGCCACATAAGCCGCTTCTACATCACATACTCAGCACAAAGGTTTCAGTCATTCTCAACGTCCCCGAGTCACCGTTCCAGTTCCTTTCCTTCTCCTCAGGTCAGTTTGTCACCAACGTGTACAAATGAAGTCAGCCTTGTGGGTCAGCTCCTTGACGGCTTGCTCATAAAGTGGTGCAGACGACTGAAAAACACCCTGGTGCTTGTGCAAAGAAGTTCACACCAATGCACCATTCTAGTGCTTAGGAAAACCCTGTGTAGTTGCAAATGAATGTGATGTTGTTAGTGAGGTTTTCATAAATAAAAACAGAATGTTTTTAAGAATGTTTTCTTTTAGTTTTATCAATATCTTTAAGTTCTGATAAAACTAAAGATTTTAAACACACATTTAGTAAAAATGTTTCCGAGAAACTTTAAAAAAAACTTACACAGAGATGACTAAAATGTTATATGGGTATAATCTAAATATTTAAAAATAATAGAAGTTTCTTATTTTTCAAATTTGTAATAAAATACATAGAAAACTTTAATGTTTTAATATTTTATATCCATGAAATTAAGCAATTGGCCATTTTTAGAAATTAAAATTTCTTAAGCCTATTTCTAAAGCAATCACTGAACACTGCCGTACATGCTACATACAGTCTCAAAATGGTATCTGGTAAAGTTGTGTAGACAAAATGACCGGTGTCTTTATTATTCAAGAGTTCTACCACTTGCTCCTGTTAGAGATACAACATTTAAAAAAAATGGCCACATATCACGGCCAAAGGGAATTTCATTTAAGTTTTTATTCAAAATCTCATTTCCAAATGACTCCTTATAAATCAATAAAGAGCATGAAAGAAGTATCATTGAAAACTGCAAACCAGGGACACACACAGACTCCTACAACATAAAGTGTAGAGATTTTACCGCTGTCAGGGGCTAGTGTTCCTGAACCACACGGATCAACAAAAATACCTGTGGTGATATCTGCGATGCCCCTGTCTCTACCCAGCCTCGAGCCAGACGCCTAGAAAGGATGTGAGTGGCAGCACAAGGAGAGCCCCGTTTCTTTGGCATTGAGTTGTATGGTTTTCTGCAGAACTATTTATTTATTTATTATTTATTTATTTACACTAGTCTTTTAAATTTGTATTTTAGGGTAGAAATAATGGCTAAGTGAAAATATTTCAAACAAACATACTTCCCTGCTTAACAAATGTAGTTAAAGCAGAAGAAATGGTAGACACAAATAGCATGATGGCACAAAGATCATTTCAGAGAATCACTTTTAGCTTTATGACTCCAGAGAGCCACAAGGGAAGCAAGACAGAGTTGACTTCTTAGAGGCAGTGAGCTCCTTGCATGTAGAGTGGAAAACAAAAATCTACATAGCGGAAGGCACAGAAGTGTTTAAACACAAAATTGTTATCCACCCTGTCCATACTTCCCTTGAAGTTTTCCTGTTAAAAGATGAGGAACCACGCATCCCCACACCAATCCTGGGGGCAGGGACAAGGAGGTTGTGAACAGTTAATTTTATACGTTTAGGCTTAAACAAACTTCTGGCCTCAACATTTATAGAGGCATAACTAAAAACACTTTCTCCAGTGGAAAATGATTTATAATAAATTATTCAACGCTCTGCAAACCCTTTCCCCTTCCTTTTTAAAAAGCAGGCTTCTCTTTTAGGAAAGGAAGTGCAATTCCTTTTCTGAAAAAGGGACAATGATGCTGTGTCTAGCTGAGTGCTCTTTGTCCTAGACGATGTTGGCGAGCCTCCGAAACTGCGGGACGGCTCGTAGCACTGGGGCACGTGACAGTGTGTGAGTGTGAGTGCCGGGAGCACACGAACCCCACCAGCCCGCCAGCTCCTCCCGCCCTCCCCATCATTTGTTCCCGCCAACTTCTTTACCACATTCTCAAAGCGTTCTGGGAAAGATGTCATGTTGTAATGAAGAAACACAAAACCATGATGAATATAACACTACTCGATGCATACATTGGATCTGAGCAATTCTCCAGGTTTGGACATTAGCACCACACAGATGGGAATATATAAATAAAATGGCTTCAGAGGGTTCAGCAGGCCCAGGCGTACTATACTGGCAGAGTCTAGGATATTTGACTCAAGACTACAGCTGTAAATCAACTGTGTCAGAATTTATTTACATTTGCATGGAAAGCATATTTTCAATCATTTCAGAGTCTCACCTAAACCTGTTTTCAATCTACTTCAAGTGCTGATTCAAACGATCTCTCAAAATCCCAAAGCCAAAGATGATCCAAGTTTTTACTTAGACAGAATGAGCTTAATGTTTCAAAAATGGGCATATCCCTAAACGCTCTTCAGAGACCTTCAAATGTGTACTCTCTTAGATGTCCTAAGTCATAAGAAATAATTTAGGCCAGAATCTCCCGCTCCCATACTGCCCAAATATTTTCCTCTCCACTAGTCTGAATCTGGCCTAAAAGCCAAACCTAAATATGATAGAGTGGTCTGATTTCAGTACAGATACTGCAGGGCGGGAACGCACAGCGGACCGGAGTTCAAGGAGCTACTGAAATCCTAGCTTTTAAGAAATGGAAAATCAACCCCTGCTTGAAAACCATTAAAATTAAGTGAAGATAAAGTTGATAAATTTAGCTAAGATAAACATATATGAATAAACATTTTAAATGCATTTAAGCCCTCTGACACGCGGCTATGCAACGTACAC
The DNA here is from genome assembly GCA_004026765.1 of Micronycteris hirsuta. NCBI lineage: Eukaryota > Metazoa > Chordata > Mammalia > Chiroptera > Phyllostomidae > Micronycteris > Micronycteris hirsuta. The sequence continues at coordinate 4,128 of PVJI01011629.1, read as the reverse complement.
ACTTTCAAACACCTTAACTCTAAGGTAATCGCAGCAATCCTAGAAGGAAAATGAAAGAACGGTGATGTGACTAACTGACCTCCAAAGAGATCCACTTCAGCAGTGACAGCAGTGACAGTTGTAGTGGTTGAGGCAGAAGCTGAAGCAGTTGCAATTTCAGCAGCTGTAGTAGGAGGGGTGGGTTCTGGTGCAAATGGGTCTGAAATATGTGCTTCAGAGGGAGCAGAGGAAAGCGCAGCCAAAGAGTCTAGGTTGCACCAAAGATGGACAACACATGGAAGAGAAGGAGAGGAAAGGACGAAACATATACCGGGCTCCAAGTGGTCAAAACGAGGACAGCTATTAAATACAGAAGTCTCTCACAACAGCAGTTTAAAAGAAAGCTTTACTCACCCTCTCCCAGAAGGTCTATCGGTTTCCATGACAGGTCAGCATGTGGAGAAATAAGAGATAAAGCTGAAATACTCAATCGACCACACTAATGTCCAAGCAGGGTAAGGCACTAAGTGAACGCATTCTAGCTTTTTGGACCATTTGTAATGAGAAAAAAAAAGTACAATCAGCCCTCTTTATCCATGGGTTCTGCATTCATGGATTCAACCAACCGTGGATTATAAGTATTTGAAAAAAAATGTGATGTTGTGTTAAGTGTACTACGTAGTTAGGCCTACGATGGTTATGTCTGCACTGAACACGTACAGACTTTTTTCTTGTCATTATTCCCTAAACAATACAGTATAACAACTATTTACTTAGCATTTACATTGCATTCAGCATTGTGAGTTGTCTAGAGACGACTTAGAGAGGGTGTGTGCTATAGGCAAACATTCCCCATTGTGTGCAAGGGTCTGAGCATCTGCAGATTTGGGTACCCACGGTGGTCCCGTAACCAGCGCCTCATGCATACTGGGAGATGATGTGTTACCTGGGATGATTATGGAACTTTTGAGCTGAAAGGGACTTCAGTGATCCTCTAGATCAAGTCTCCCAACTTCAGAGATGGGAAAACTAAGAGTAGGGAGGTCAAGACACTTACCTTAGGTCAAGTCTACACAATTTTGAAAACCCTAATTTATTTCTTATCAGATTTACCATTTCATCTGCTTTGACCAATGTCACTATACTATAAATTCACTATAGTTAACTGACCTTTATTGATCCTCTTTATTTGATTTGCTACTACAGTCTAGAATACCAGAGAATAAAATGGAACTTCATAATAGCTATAGTTTGATTGCAGAACATATGAAATATAGTCAAATAAGTGAATGCAAGGTTAAGAGTTAGAAAAAAGAAACCCAATCTAAATATTTTTCTTCTTCATAAGTTTCACATTATCAGATGTTTCTCAATTCAATATATAATTTTTACATTTATAAACATTATGTCATTACACATGGGGTTATTTTAAGATAAATGTGACATATTATATAGAATCAAAACTTTTCAGCCTTTCTGAGGTCAGCACTCCATTGGGAGGTTCATACTTCCTTAGTGTTCAGCAGCGGGACTAGAGTTGGCATCCTAAATACAAAGCCTGGGAGGGGTTATTCTTAACTATACTATGACTTCAGGTTAAGCATTTAGAGTGTCCAAAGACACTTTTCCATTCTCAGTCACATGATACACCTCAGGGCTCACATTTGAATTCATGGCTATTACTGGAAATTACTTTAATGATCAAATACTTTTTTTTATCAGAATTCATTCGAAAGGTTTTTTTTTCAGAGCTTTAAAACAATATGAGGACTTGTAACCCAAAATTTCTAGAGGCCATTTAAAAAACAGAGCAACATAAATCTGACATTAAAATAATTACGTTGATTTAACTGCGCATGTTGCAAACCCAGTGCACACTGTATAAAGCACTCTGCAGGTTCACTGAGATCATCGAGGCTCTGCCTGACTATATCTCACATATTTCATAGCAACGTGAGAAAACCACAGCACATGGAATACTTGTCGTTAGAAACAGTATTAAAGTTTCAGAATGTACACTTAATAAACAGCATGCAAAAAGGACCCATGTTGACTTGGGGCTAGGGTATATTCTGCTGTTAGGTGGCCAGGTCCAAAAGCCTAAGAAACAGAAGGTTCTTCCAATAATTTCTTAAACCAACATTACCTGGCCCAACACAGTGTTAGTCCATTAGTCGTACTTCCTACAAATATTTTAGGGTGAGAAAAGTAGGGCATCAGAAGCCAAAAAGACTTGGTTTCTCTCTTTTCCTGGCACTGGGAGGACTCTCCCTAGCCCTGCCTTTATCAGAAGGGCTATTCGAGCTGCACTTAGAGCAGACAAGCTGTGAGTCACGTGAGTTAACAGTTTTCAGACCTGTCTGTTAGGGAATGAGCAACTTTTTTCATACAAGGAAGGAGAAAACTTACTTGTGCATACTAGAAGGGAAGAGAAATAAAAACATTTTTAAAAATATAAAAGATGGCAAGAGAAGTTCATATATCTATGTATCTATATCTATATATAAAATATTAGCTCCTTGCTTTTGACTAGTGTTCTGTTCAGCTGGAGAGTGATGAGACTTCCAGCAACGACAACATGGCAGATGAAAAGTAAAATTTCCTAAGAAAATATATGATAATTAAATATACTGGTGAATAGTTGATGTTGAAAAATTCCATTCTGGGAAACAGAGTCCCAAAAATCTTAGTTTTCTAGATAAAATATGATTTATGTTTCTTATTCCTTGTTTTATGAAAAATTCTCTCTACTATAAAAGAAAGTCCCCATTTTAGGAAGATAGGAAGTTATTAAATATTCTCAAAACTATCACTTTTCGTAAAGGATTAAACTATCCAAAAAAAAAAAAACCCTACAGCAGTGGAGTTTGATTCATTTGCAAGTAGTACTTAATCAGAGATTTTTTTGCACTATAGAAATTGCTAGAAAATATCCACTGTGACAGGGGAAACAGAACTACAACTAAATTAACAATGAAATCTATATTCTGCACTGATATGTAGCTAACCTTATAGGTTCTTAAAAAGATTAATTATGTTAATATATTTAAGTATATTTAAGTGTTCACCCATATGTGGAACATACAAATGTTTGATAATGATAGCTAAAAATAATAATAGCTAATATTTAAATCAAATTGTGAATTTTCAAGCTTCTATTAATCTTCTTGGTCACTCTTTTCAATACCACAGAAATACAAAGGATTGTAAGAAACTACTATGAACTACATGCCAAAAAATTAGAAAGCCTGGGTGAAATGGACAGATTTCTAGAAACATATAATCTTCCAAAACTGAATCAAGAAAGCTGAAAGCCTGAACAGACCAATAACAGCTAGTGAAACTGAAGCAGTAATAAAAAAACTCCCAGCACACAAAAGCCCTGAAATGGACAGTTTCACAGGAGAATTTTACAAAACACTTAAGGTAGTGCTAACCCCTATCCTTCTCAGACTACTACAAAAAATCCAAGAAGAGGGAAGACTCCCAAACTCTTTTTATAAAGCCAGCATCATCCTAATCCCAAAACCAGATAAAGATAACAACAAAGAAAGAAAACTTCAGGCCAATATCACTGATGAACATAGATGCTAAAATGAACACAGATGCTAAAATGAAGAGAGATGCTAAAATCCTCAACAAATATTGGCAAACTGCATCCAGCAATACACTAAAAAGATCATACACCATGACCAAGTGGGTTTCATCCCAGGGATGCAAGGACGGTACAATATTTGCAAATCAATAAACATAATACATCACATAAACAAAAGGAAAGACAAAAATCACATGATCATATCAATAGATGTAGGAAAAGCATTTGATAAGGTACAGAACCCATTTATGATAAAAACACTCAGCAAAGTGGGAGTAGAGAGAAAATTCGTCAACATAATAAAGGCCATATATGAGAAACCTAGAGCCAACATCATACTCAATGGGCAAAAACTAAAATCTTTCCCACTAAGATCAGGAACAAGACAAGGTTGTCCACTTTCACCACTTCTATTCAACATAGTATTGGAAGTTTTAGACACAGCAATCAGACAAGAAGAAGAAATAAAAGGCATCCACATTGGAAAGGCAGAAGTAAAACTGTCATTGTTTGCAGATGACATGATAGTGTACACAGAAAACCGATGGCGGCGG